>JAPYZE010004706.1:0-10782 GCA_030522805.1 Leptomastidea abnormis
AATAATAAAATATTCCAAATGACTAAAACACATCTAATCCTAAACTTTCACACGTGCCAATTATAATAGCAAATTCTCGAACGTTCAAATACTCAACTCTTATAGCAAAAACCTTCAGCAGCTTACTAAAGCAAAAAAAAAAAACAAGTCATTAACATACACGCACACACACACACGCGCACACAAGCTATTTCGCATTCGACGTTTTATAATACTCTAGCGAGTGCCAATATCCCGCCATTTATTTTTGTAGATAGAACCACGCGCACACGTGCCATAGTGTCATCGGATGATTTTTGCGCAATTTTAAAATATATATTTTTCGTGACAAAAAATTCCGTACTCGCGTAATACACCAATATAAAAGGACAATATCCATCCCTTCGAGAAAATTTTATCTCTTATTTTTTTTTTAGCTTATGCTGCTCTTCTTACTTAATATAAAAATGGATATCCTTACACACGATATAGCTCTATATATCTTCGCTTAATATTTTTATCACCGTTGTTACTTAAACTTCTCAAGCTACTTATACATATATATATATATATATATATATGCCACCTTGACCGATTGCATTGTTTTGTAAATATATATACGCAACGATACGACGTTCTGTATTTATTTCATTCTCGACTATAACGCGATGTATACTGTTTACCTCGTCACGTCGTCGTCGTCGTCGTTGCGCGTTCGCGATTATTTTTACGTCACTTATTATAGCTTGAGCGCTTAAAATAACTATAACGTGCTTATACGAAGCGCGTTTATTATTATTATTGTATTAATATCAGTTGTACTTTAAAATAACTTTTGGATTTTATATCTTGGATTTATAAAATTGTTATTAATTTATTGGTTAATTATTATGTGGTCTGACTTGTTCACTGGAATTTTTTTATTTATTTAAAAAATTTTTTTTGTTATTTGTAAAGTTGGTGCTTGTATTTAATTATTGAAGTATTATTCGTTAAAAATTAGGTTATAAAAAATTTTCAATAATTTAGATTTTTATTTATCTATTTAATATTAGATTGCTGTAGATAATATCGTGTAATAAAGTTGTTATAATAAAAATTACAGTTAAAATACCGTGAATTTTATAAAGTAGCTATAAAATTTAAGATTTAAGATTTCCGCATGAAAATTTTATTTTCAGATAAATTTAGAATAATAATTTATTCAATATATTTCATTACAGATAAATTAAAATTTTCATTTGCATACGCTTCTTTATCTGAAGTTCACCTTGAAGTTTTAAAAAATTACTCGTACTACGATCGTAAAACTTCATCTTTGTCATGAGAAAAAGGAATGGTATAATTTAGAAGTACAAAATCAAGTAAGAAAAGAAAGAGAGATTCTTTTCTCTCTCGTGCATCTTTCGTATATAACCATCGATGACAAAGACAAAGTTTTCCCGATCACGCGCGCAATTTTCCAAGTACCGAAAGTGAACGTATAGAAATTGGATGTAATTAAGCGAAAACTTATAAAACTTATATAACGTGCCTTGGATAATTTTCCTTTCTTTTTCTCTCATCTACTATACGAGTATTAATATTTTCTTGACGTACACGATAAATATTTAGGGAAAGTCCAAAGTTAAAAAGGGATCAAAAAAACACAAACAACAATTTCTTATGTTTTGATCCCACCCTCTTTACGAGAGAAACATGCAAAGAAATAGAGAAGGTAAATAAGAAGTTTTGGGGTTGAATTTTGAGTAGAACAAGTCGGTTATGGGTAGACGTGTATATGCTAATGGTATATGAATGGCATATAAAATATATCATATACATAGTCATTCTGAATTGCATTTTTCTTAATATCACTATAAAGTTGAAGATAAATAAGAATGGGGGGATGATTCCAAGAACTATTCTACATTCCTTTATTCTCTCTCTCTTTCTCTCTTTTTTTTCTTAGCCTGGAAAACTGTATTTTCCAGATCTATATGATAAAGGAATACTGTAATTTGCGAGCGTCATCTTGGCAAAGTAGCTTTATACAGCCACTGTATAATGCAAGCTATAAAACAGTTTATATAGAGCAAGCATCTTTTTTTCTTCCTTCTTTTCTTTTTTTATCTCAAAGCATGATTTACCCAGCGAAGAGTCGTTGAAAAATGTGGTATTAAAAAAATAAAAAAAAAAACAAAACTGTTTATTATTAACGAATTTTAATTATATTTTCTCTTAGCTTTTTTTTCTTTCCATCTCTCATTTTAAAGTAATAAAAATAGATAAATACAATTATTTATACCAAAAAAACGATACATAAATATCTATTCATTTATAACGTACGTCATCAATAAAAGCCAAGTCCTAAAATATCGTTTTTCTCAAGAGATGACAATCGATCTTATCACTTCTATATACTATATATCTTCAAGTAACAATTGAAAATTAAAATAAAAATATCGAAATACCAACTTCGGTTTCATCCAACAATAAGTTTATATATACTTTAAAACTCTCCCAAGAGAATAAAAGATCGAGTTCTCATATAGTCGCTTTTATATATTATATGTATATCTGTATACATGTATCCGCGTATATACATGTCGTTCGAGGCTTGGAGCCAGAAATTGAAATTAATGTCGCCTATAAGGGCGTGCATCGACCGACGAGTGCTTGTTTGCCCTTACGCAACATACTTATATTTATGTATGTATATGGAGCAAAAGCAATGACGTGGTCACACAAACGAAGTACACACACGCGAAAATTTTTCGCGTCTGACGTAATTTCAAAGGCGGAGGCTGATGACGCTCGAACACGTGGGATAGGTATAATATCGCTTAAGCTTTTAGTCGTATATAAGATGCGAGAGACCTGAAATGCATTATTTTAAGTAAATTACATTTTTTTTTTGTTGAAAAAAGAAGGGAGAGAGTATTAGTAGTGATAAGCTTGGAATTGAGATAATTTAGAATATGTTGTGTTAGGTATTGTGCTTTTCTTAGTTTTTATGTTTTCAAGTAGGACGAAGGTTTTTGTAGACGCGAGTAAATTGAAATTTACAAGGATAAGTGTATGTTTGTATGTGTCAGTTTTAGAGAGTGTGTACTTTTAAATAAAATTAAAATATCTTTATTGTTTTATACTGGAAGATGGTGTGTCATAACTTTTAAGTGCTTTAAAGAAGGGAATGGGTTAGTTAGCTATATACTAGCTTTTATACTACCGAGATTAGAATATGAGTTGTATTGACTACTCTGAATTTGAATTTTCAATGCAGATCGTTATGTATCAGTGGAAATGTACTAGACACGACGCTGTCTATTGTAAATTTGATTACGTTGTTACCTAATTAACAAAATGAAGTCGAAATATTTTTTTTTTTAATTACAGCAAAGTTTCGTGAAGTGTTTTAGTAGCTACTAAAAAAAATATTATGCTGTAATTTATTATGAAAAAAAAAGACTTACAACTTTACTGCGGTACATAAAAAAAAGAAGAAAAAAAAAATAGTAAGAAAGACGATAATAAAAGTTTAAAAAAAGACTCTGAGAAAATTTAAATTCAGAGCCTGCAAAAACCGCAACTGCAATTCTATTTACAATATTGGCGCGTGTCTGCCAATTCGGTTATTTTCCGATTCGTTTATTACGTAAGAAGAAGAAGAAGGAGAAGGAATTATATATTAATATTATACCCTTATACTATAAAGTGCTATAAATAATATTGTCAAGAGAGCACATTGACTCTTATATTTAAAAGGCACTTAAAATTAAATTAATAATTATATATCTTTTTATTTCTTATAACAATTACATTAAAAACTATAAATAATTAAGTGCGTTAATGATAATAATTAATAACAGAATAAAAGATAATAATGAAAGTACCACACTAGAAATCGAGAAACTTTATTAAAAAGCAATCAAGCAGTGCATCAAATTCACAGAGAACCTATATATACCTATACCTTCCAGTAGTAGGCTCTTATCCAACTTCAATATTGTTGCTGTCTCGACAGCAATATCGACCAAAAAATGACCGTTGATATATACATACATACATACATACATCCATACTTGCTTGCTACTACAGCTGCTACTGCAACTACTTCGTCATTTGTATCATATACACTGTATTTCCGTTTTCCGAGGCTCTCGATATACACCAGGATTTTCTCATCGCATATACATATATACAACACACATACACATATATATACAGATAAGCGGATATTCCGTTCTCCAGAGTTGGGTAAAAGAGAGGAAGATATAGAAATATAGGGTCCGAATAGCGAACTTGTCGAGAGTTGGCTATCGAAAGGCTTGAGTGAACGTCAAACAGTCTGCATATGTATATACTCGAGCCCTAAATAAACATGTATATAGTTATATATCCCTTTCTCTCTCTTACTTCTTTTGAATGTTTTCCGTATACGAACAATGACTTTTTTTCCCTACGTAATACTGTTTCTTTACTTTTGCTTACTCTGTTTTTCTTATTATCTCTTTTAAGATTTTATTTTTACTATTTTTGTTTCTTTTTTTATTTTATTATTATTAAATTAATACTTGGATTTCCAAATGCAGATATATCGATGTATAGAATTCACTTATCGTAAACATACTTTTATGATATTGAGTGTATTATAAGAAAACTTTGAAAGCACTTAAAACCTCTTATTGCAAAGAAAACTTTTTAGGCTGCTTATACATACTAAAAAAGAAAAGAGAAAAAAAGAAAAAATTAATTTAACTTTTCGGCTAATATGTAAGAAATCTTACGAAAAAAAATTCCAATTTAAAGGAAAAGTATACCTTGGATACTTTGTTCTATATTCGTTATCCAACTACCCAACTACTCTATGCAAAATAAAACAACTTACAAAAATCACGATATCGCTATTTTCCAAAAATAATCATCTCAAAACTTTCTTTCTTTCTTTTTTTTTTTTGTTATCCTTGGTTAACCAATTAAGGTAACCTCGTGAAATTTTAGACTAATTTCAAAATCTCAACACACATACTTAACCAAGTAATAGTACTTATATCCATTGAAAAAAAACCAAACGACCGTTTTTATCTCAACTTCACCAAAGCGCTAAAATGCCTTGCCAGGCAACTAAGATAGAAAAAAAAAAGTCCTTTTCAGACGTTCTCACAAGTACATCCGTACTTTCCCTGTAGTTCAACCCCTATATTCCTGCTCGCGATAAGGCAGAACGCAGGAAATGAGGGTCAAAAGAGCTTTTACGTTACATATATATGTATAGAATGTGCATTTCCGTCATCGCAATCTCCAGAACTTGTGCTTATACTATACCTCAACGAAGGGATTAAATATAGGTTTTCATACTGACCCATCGTTCGTTTGGCATTTATTCAAAGACACGTCGCGACGAACTTGTCCCGCATATATTATACATCTGCAATCTCTTTACGTAATTATATGAGCAAGCATAAGAGAAGAGAAGGGAAGAGTATATAAGGCCTCGTGTCAATTACATACATGCGTGTATGTGTGTGTATATATGCGTTTTGATATTATCTTTATATCAACTTGAAATGGAACATATATATTTTCCCAGAGGCGGATAACCGATTATGTGAAATTGTATTCGCTTTTACTGTACGTTTAACAGCAATTCCTCCACTGCACCCCTTCTCTTTTGTGATTTTCCAATGTCTGACTACTACTGCTACCACTACTACTACTACTGATGAAATGTCTGCTAAAGTTTGTGGGTGCGATGTGCAAGCTTGAACAAAGGCCATTTAGCCGAGTAATTACGAATGCGATTTAGCTTCTCTTGTATTATATGTGTGTATGTGCACGAAGCTTGAATATATAGGTCTCTCTCTCTCTCTCTCTCTCTTTGAATTTAGGTCAACCTGAAGATTTTTTTTTTTTTTATTAGAAGGCTGATTTTAAAAGTTTTTTTTTTCTTTTAATGTTTGTAAAGTACAGTTAAGAAAAAAAATTGATAGAAAGAATTTCAAGGGAATATAATTGAAGTATAGTTACGACATAAGGGAATGTATTTTATTGAAATAGTTGATAAACTAATGTGTGGTTTGTTTGATGTTGTAGTTATTAAAAGAGACGCGGTTGAAGTTTAGAACTTTGTAATTCAAGAAATAATAGATTATCGTGTTTCGGTGACCCACTGATATACACTACCAACTGATTAGCTCGGAGCTTATTATGTATGGGTATGTGTGTGACCTATTTAATTTTTGACATTGTATTTCGACATCGTTTTTATAATAATTATAAAATTTTTTATGTATATATATAAATATTTTTATTTATTTTAAAATGATCAAATTGAATTAATTGACTTTTATTAAATTATTAATGCATAGAATAGTAAATATATTATTATTATTATTATTATTATTATTATTATTATTATTATTATTATTATTATTATTATTATTATTATTATTATTATTATTATTCAGAATTTAATAGACTTAAAAGAGATAACAGATACTGCTGTTTATACGATTGATAATCATATTGGAATAGTGCGTTCAAATGTCAGTTAACTATTCTGACTGGTCAAAGATTATGGTGAATCTGTTTATTATGGAATAAATGGAATATTGTATTAAATTATTAATCAAATGATAATTTTTAAATATGAGTTTAAGTGAAAATACGAGAAAATTTTGTTTTAATAGATTCAATAATCCTAGAAAACGATCTCTCAAAAATTTTTTTAAAAATTTAACCAATTACAAAAAAACAAGCTTATTAAAAGTAATGATAAAAATTTTATAAATGAATTTAAATAGATAAGAAAAATCAAGATTTAATATGGTAAAAATAAAAAATACCGCTGTAGCAAGAGCGTACAATGACAATTCTTTGAAATTCTTTAAAGCCTTCTTTTACACTCAAATATAAGTGTATTTTGGCTAAAGTTCGCACAACCATTATTTGTGACAGACACCGAGAATTGAACCCACGATCTGTAGATTACAAATCCAATGCTTTTTCTAATGGGCTTTCTCGAGCTCCTGTTATTGTCTGTTATTTTCTCTTAATTAAGAACATTCAACAAACATGTCGACTATTTTATAATTTGTTTCATATTGCAAATTTGTGTTAAAATTTAAAATTTTATAAAAGTATAACGTTTATGTATAATAATAATCGCATAAAAAAAAAATTTCAAGTACACAATAAATTATTTTAATCAAATATTCATAAAAATTTATATTATTCAATAATCCGTTTTATACATTCAAAATTTACTTTGAAACTCTTAGTGTTTAAGAGAATGACAAACATTAATTTTTCTTGGCCTCATTTTCTTTTGCTGTAATTTCTTGAAATGATTAAATTAAATGGATTTTCGTGTAATTTGAGTTATAAGCTTTTTCTTTCACTTGAGAAAAGTGAGAGAAAAGAGATCATTTAAATCTCAAAGTATGAAAATTTATTTTCTTTGCTTATATAAATTGCAATTTTAAATAATAAAAAAATCTTTTTTTTATTTGCTTGTTAATTAAAAATATTTTTAAATAAATTATCATTTAAAATATGCAATTTACAATCTATACATAATAAATATTCTTAAAAATCACTAGATGATTTTAAATTTTCAAAATAAGAAACGAGCTCTTTTGAAAAGCAAATTCGAAGAAAGATTTCGTCCGTAAGTACATACTTGCATTTGCGCAAGTCCGTCACTTCGATTCCGGAAGTCCAAGTAAACAAGGACGCTCCGACCAATAAAATCTCCTCGTAAACTAGTCTCTAGACTCATTCTGACCCCCCCCTCCCCCTTCTTCCTGCCTCTTTTACTCTTCTTTCCATGCTTTCTACCACACGTATACGTAGCTATGTTTGTCTATGTGCCAAAGCAAAGATGATTTACTCTTTAGTTTTTCGCTTTATGCATCCGAGAGAGGAAGAGAGCTTTATTAATGGGTTATAGCGAGTAAACTAATCGATGTTAAGTCCAAGTAAATTTATAGAAATATTTATTATAAATATAATGCGCAGCGGAAGATCTAAATATATTTTTATATTACTCAATAATCATTATTATAAGCAAATGGCTAATTGAGCTTTAAACTAACTAACTTCATTTCCTGCAAATTAAATGTTTTATTTATTTTGATTTTAAAATATTCTCGATTATTATAATTATATAAAAAAAATTTATTTTCATATAATTATATTATTCAAGTAATAATCAAATAAATATAATTAAATTATTTATTTTACTGAAAATAACTCTTATATTAAAAAATTTAAATTCTCATCGATTATCGTCAATATTCGCGTGTAACTGTCAAATATGTCATAAAAAAAAGATCTTGTTTATTCTAAAGAAAGACAATTTTGAAATGTATGAATTTTAAATAAAATTCAAAATTCAAGAACGACATTATATATGTCCGTAGAAAATTGAGTTTTGTTATACTCTAGTCTACCGAAACGAATTGCGCTTAGAGAGCTTGGAGTTAAGCTCTAAAAAAGTAAAAGGGGTTGGAGTTGCAATGCTTTCTGCAAGCCCTGCACTTCAAATTGCATTAGGCTTTTATTCCTGTAAAGAAGAGAGCCTAGACACGAAAGAGTATTTGAAGAAGCAATCTGACTTGTAGTAGCAAAAAAGTTTGTAAAAAGAAAGAAAAAAAAATTGAAGAAGGGCTTAAGGGAAAATAGTATTTTTTTAAAGGCATTACGCTATTGAGTGGAAAGTAAATAGTCGATAAAAATATTTCGTTGATTTGCTACTCTGAACAACGATAAGTTCTACTTAAAAATATATTATGTCTTTGAATTTTTGAGTTTTAAAAGATAATTTAAAACTTGTGATCTACCTAATACTAGTACACGATCAGTAGTTAATAGTACATAAACTAATTTTAAACTTAATTGCATCAGATATTGTTAATACCAGTTTATACATAAATTAATTGAGCATTCAAAACAAATTTAGCATTCGATTGTAAATCATTACATGATTTTATACACGTATTGATCTAAAATACGTTTGTTTAAATTTTATTCGTTATATAATTATAATATCAACTATCAAAATATTTTTATTACAAAAAATTTAATTTTATTTAGACTTTAATTGTATTATTTTAAAAAGAATTAGTGCTTCATAATTTACTCGTTTTTAAAGTATAAATTGTATAAAGATTTAATTAACTGATATACTCAACAACGATGTCCCTTTTTTACGTGGCAATAAAAAAATCATATTCTTTATTCACGTAGTCGTTAATCTTGTATAAATTTAATAACTAAAGTGAATACATCGGATAATTAAAAAAAAATTCAATGTATAACAATGGAAAATATCAAATAAAAAAATATATAATAATATTAGTATTATAATAATGTTGTTGTTATTGTTTGTTGCAGGCTATTATGACGCCGCGGCGCTCGGTTTATCCCGTGACACGGTGGTCGGAGCTGGACAGCTGCGCTTGCCCCGGCGGATGAGGAGGAATTAGCCGGGGGGAGAGACGCAGGCGGCGGAGGAGGAGCTGCAGCCACGTGGCTCTTCTACCCTCGTCTCGGCTCGACCGATGCTCAAGGACAACAAGTTGCGGTACGAGGGCGAGGGCGGCGGGCCGGGCGTCGAGCCGGATCGCAACGGTAACAGCGGTGGTGGTGGAGGAGGAAGTAGCAGTGGTGGCTTGCAGCCGCTATGCCAGCCCCAAACTCAGCAGCAGCAGCATCAGACACAATCACATCATCATCATCATCAGCCACATCAGCAAGCCTTCGGCTTCGACGTAGTCGTGCCCGGCGCCGCCGTATCCTACTTCCCAGGCGGCGCCGCGCTCCTGGCAGCGGCGGCTGCCGCCAAGGAGGCGGCTCCGATGACGGCGACGGCGCAGGCGGCGAGCCAGCAGCAGCATCAGCAACAACAGCAGCAGCAGGCCGGAGCAGGAGGTGGCGCGACAAAAGAGGTCCGCTACGCCGGCGCGTTCCCGGTAGGTGCCGGGCTCGCGCCGGCGGTGGCTGCGGCGGCGGTGGCTGCAGCCCCTTCAGCTGCCGCTTCGACGACGACGACGATGGCCACGACCAGCACGACAACAGGCACGTCGACGTCAGCGGCGGCGACCGGAGTGGCACCACAGCCACCGCCCCCGCCGCCCTTGCCACCGCCGACTCCAGCGATGGGCCCGCTGGCAGCGCTGCCGCCCCCGGGCGACCAGCCGCCGCCGCTTTTACCCCTGGAGCTGCAGCAGCACGGCTTCTCCCAGTCGATGAGCTCGCTGCCCCCCGAGCCCTTCATGATCATGCAGTCGCGTGCCCTGAATCGACGCGTCTCCATCAATGTCGGGGGAGTCAGGCACGAGGTCCTCTGGCGCACCCTGGAACGACTGCCACACACTCGGCTCGGCCGGTTGCGCGACTGCAACACCCACGACGCGATCATCGAGATATGCGACGATTACTCGCTCGTAGACAACGAGTACTTCTTCGATCGTCATCCAAAATCGTTCAGCTCGATATTAAACTTCTATCGTACCGGCAAGCTGCACATCGTCGACGAGATGTGCGTCCTAGCGTTCAGCGACGATCTCGAGTATTGGGGTGTAGACGAGCTTTATCTGGAAAGCTGCTGCCAGCACAAGTATCATCAGCGCAAGGAACACGTGCACGAGGAGATGCGCAAGGAGGCAGAATCGCTGCGACAGCGGGATGAGGAAGAGTTTGGGGATGGCAAGTGCGCCCAGTATCAAAAATATCTCTGGGATCTACTCGAGAAACCAACGACTTCGATTGCTGCCAGGGTAAGTTTGATCCGACCACCTTCATTGTTATTATTATTAT
>JAPYZE010004707.1:0-10233 GCA_030522805.1 Leptomastidea abnormis
GGGAGAGGGAGAGAGGGAGAGGGGGAGAGAGAGAGAGAGAGATGATAGTTACCCAAACTTTTCCGGCCGCTAATTTATTATTTTTCAGCTGCACGTTTTTATGGCTCATTTTACAAAAGTTGCGAGTAAACAAAGCTTGTAAAAAAAAAAAAAATGAAGACACAATAACACATTATTGTTAGAAAAATTTTTCGTGGTTCCGTTTCCAATATCTTTCAATCGTTTATACAAAGAATATTAATGACTTTTTGACTGACAAAACTTTTTTTCTGTAGAAAAAAAAAGAAAAGATTAATATTCATTTGGAGTTTAACTACCTGTTACTTCAATGTAAACGACCTCTACTTATTTATTTTACTATCTTCTGGAAAATTTAATTTTTATTTCTTAATTTTGTTTTTACGTTCTTTTTTCCGTGTATTTTTTTTTTTTTTTTTTTTGATGATAAGGACATATTTAATGAATATAAAAATAAATTTGATCCGAATTATAAAAACAGCATTGAATTATAACCTCTTTCATCATCGATTATAATTAGCCTAAAGTTATAAGAAAATTATCTAAATATTCTTTTTTTTTAATAGCCTTAGATAAGATTGATTAAAACATTTTATTTAAAAGTTATACATCATTCGCAAACAATTTTAATGAATGATATTTCCAAATGTGATAGAACCTCCTTTCAAATCTTTCATGTATCAATAAAATTTTACGATTTTTTCGAGAAAAATGAAATCTTGTATTTTTATATTACTTACGATAAAAAAAAATTACAAAATAAAAGCAGGTACAAATCTTCTTTTCCCTGGAATTTACATTCATAAATCAGTATATCCAAGCAGACAAAATTACTCACTTGATTTTATGATTTTGTAAAGCTAACACACCTGAAACTTATTGCTTGAACCAAAAATAAATAACGACGTATTATTTTTGATTTAGTATATTTTAGACAATGTATATCGTGATCATTTGAAACATAATATCATCTAGCAATAGTTTTTTTCTGTATTTTTATTTGCAGTTATGTACATATTTATTTCGTACTTCTAATACTCTAGTAAATAAAAAATATTCAGACCTTACAAGAAGAAAAAAGTGCGTAGATCAGAAAATATGTAAAAGAAGCTATAGGGTATCCGAACATTATTGCAGAATGTCTCATGAGGTCCCCTACAAAGTTATCGACGAAGGGAGAAAATATTATACGAATAAAGCCTCGAGGAGAATAGATAATGGCATGGATTTTTTTATTACTTTAGCGAGAGATCGCAACTTTTTGGAGTTGAAATAAAAATAAAAGTTCAACTACGAATAAAGAGCTCTTGACTGTTTTCATTGCTTTTACGTGATAATGAAAAAATGTTACTTTGTTTCGTTGAAACAGCATTTATTATAAAATTATAGCATATTATAAAATTATAGTATATATTATATTATTTTCTTAAATTCAACGATTATTTTTACGATCCATCTTAAAATTCCAGTAACTCTAAATTTAATCTTTAAAAAAAATTTTGACCAAGTCATCGTATACTTTCAAAACTTGAAAAAAAAAGAAAAATCCTCAATTTCGTTTGAGTTGATTTCAACCTCCAAAATTGTTTGCTGGTATAAGAGAAATTGATTCACGGACACCCATTACGATGTGAGACCTTAGTCATACTACTTATAACTCTTCATGTTGTGATACTAAACAAAGTATTTTATTAAAGCGCAGGTTCATCGGCTTCATAGTGTATACAACTGCGTTCCTATCTGTTTATGCCCCTGACTGTTTTGATATGCTTGGTTAACCTTCGTGCTTGAAGGTCTCTATATCTTCTATTAGTAAGTCACTAATATAAAACATATCTCGTTTTGGTAAATTTTTTTCTCATATAATTTTCTTCTAATCATAGTTTATATTTTCTTTAAAAAACTATTATTTACAAGATAAACGATTTGTTACTCAAACATATATAAAAAAAAATAAAATCTAAGACCACACAAATTTTCACTTGAGAAAATATGAGCATCGATTTTATGAGCCTAAACGATAAATAAAACTGCATCAGTAGCATCAACATCAGCAAGCACACACGTGCCAGATTTTAAAAACAAGACAACTCATCTCGATGAAGATAAATAAGCGTAAATCAGACTATAACTTTGTTCATGTGCTTATTGTAGACCGATTTCACCCCTCGTTTTACTGTATAGACGAGTCGTTATCGTCGTAAAGAAATCCAAAAGGGAGAAAAAGAAAAAGAAAATCCAACCATGCATCAATCGACTAAAAAGAAAAAATATTTTCTCTCTCTCTCAATTTGCAACGCCGATTTATGTATCGATCGATAACTGACACGTGTTTATAATTCTCTATCTTCCTCCAACCCATTTTATTTTTTTTTCGTTTCGCTTTCACCTGCTCTCTTCATGGCCAAAATTACTGGTCTTATGTAGGTACAGGCCCACTTGAAAATCGCATGTGTAATAATCGTCAATGACGTGATGCTTTGAATGACAGTGGCAATGGCAGAGTGGAGGTCAACAAAGCTGAGTTAATAATTTTTTTATTTTTTTTTTTAGCTGTTTGTAAACAGCTGGGAGTAAAATAAGCGAATGTTTTTGTTGAGATTATATTTTTGGGGTCTCTCGGCATCGTTGTTGTTGCTGCTGGTTTGCCCTCGTTTTGATTCATCTTATCTAACATCGTTTCTTCTCTCTTTTCTCGATGTATCTTTGTATTCTTATCGGCCCTACTTCTTCTTCTTTTTCTGACCCCGGGAATTTATTTCGCTATTAGATACTTTTTATCGTTCAATTGCTCGTTTTTTAGCAGTGTGAATTCCTTCTTAGTTCCGCATTATTTTATTCGCTCTAAAGAAAAACAAAAACTAAAAAATATAGAAAAAAGATAATATTTTGATGCTGTTGCGCTGTTTATTTTTTTTTTCAACTTTAGGATAAAGTAAATTTAAATTTGTTGTGAAAACTAATGTAATAAATAAATTAAAATAAATGTAATTTAAAATTTTAATATATTTAAAATTCTAATTTTACTTTGAAAATTTTGGGTCAAATGCTGGATTTATGAAAATATGTTGGTAGGAAAACCCCCCAAGTGTACTATATGGGATACGTTGTATGTTTTGGAAAAACCCAAATTTGATACAAATTTCTCCTATTAATAAATTGACCCATATATTAAAAATATAAAAAAATAAGTTTTAATAGAATGAAGTTTTTTATAACTTTTATTCAAATATAGAATAAAAAAATATATCTGATATGTATATTGAAAGATTTGTTATCACCGAATTAAATTCAAACTGTTTGGTTTTTCCACAGTAAATTATCTAATGAAGAAAAATTAGATTGTTTTGAATATTCGTGACAGTTGTTTTTTTTTTTTGTGACTGTACCGGACATGACTGAATCATACAAATCACGTGAACACATTGTGATTGATTTATTATTATTTTTTTTTTTTTCAACTTTATAAGTGTTATCTATTAGTCGTATTTAAAGACTTTGTTCTGTTATGCTTTGTGTACATTTTAAAACTTAATTATAATTTGTTGCTTTTCTTTTGATAACAGTAAATTAATTTAATTGAATAAGTACTAAAATGAAATTAATCAGAGTTCATTCATTAAAAATCAAATACATTTCAGGAAAAAATATTTTTATGTCATTATAGACACGTTTTTATGCATGAAATCATCTTAAAAATCTTAAAAAACGAAGTTAACAATATTAAATGCGATGTGAACTTAATTAAAAAAAATCTAATATTTCATATAAAAACTTCAACAAGATAATTTTTAACACAGCCATAAATAAATTACACCAATTAATTCAATGCACTCTAATAAATAATACAAAAATCACTTTAATACAAGTTCTCAATACAGAAAAGAAAAATTAAAAAAAAAAATATTCTTACTTCCGAGCTAGAAAAACGAACAAGTATACGATTAGCTTCTAACTAAAAAAAGAAAACAGAAATTAAAGCAAAAAAAAAAAAAAGCGTAACCGTAACTCCTACGCTGAGACGCGGGCGCGGAAGGAAATCAGAACGACTCTCCTACACATAAGTCAAGATTGCTCTCTCTTACTCTTTCTCAATGTAACGGCACACACACGAGAGCGGCATTTAATTACGGAACGACTACTCGAACTTTACAACATCCTCCGACTTCCGGCGCGATCTCGAGCATATATACATATACATACACCTCATATACACGCCTCCATACACACATACATACATATATACAAACAGCGAGGTCGACGAGCTATTCCGCTCGATCATCTCTCCTTCCTTGCTTCTCTCCACCCACCAGTAACTATACCTCCTTCCTTTTCACGTATAGTAGATATACACACACACACACACACACAAACTTGACTCCTTTCTCAGCAAACCTCGCCCCAACACATATATACACACACTCTCTCCTTTCCCATCATCACATACTCTCTCACTCGCGTTCTCGCGACTTCCCACACGCGCTCCCGTATACATCTCTCTTCCCCCCCCCCCATATCCTCACCTCTCACATCATCTCTCATCCAACGACATCAACCGCGAGCTGCGCGGCATATCCTCTATGGCATTGCGCAATCAGGGCCGCACGTCGCCAGCGGCTGCAGACACTGTAACGGCTGCGGCTGCTACTACTACTATACTACTACTACTACTATCTCGCATGAATGGAGTGACTCATACGCCAGCCTAATATGAGAGGAAGAGAAAGAGAGAGCCTGTACTATATGGCGTGTGAAAGCGCCAGAGAGTGTAGGATATGTATATATATAGACAGCCTGCGGGACTTGCACTTTGAGTAAAGGGAAAAAGAAGGAGGGGGGGAGAGAGGAAGGCTGTATATACTGTGAGCTTTTTTTTCGCGAGATTCTTTGTGTGTGTGCGGGGGTGTTGAAGTTTCTGTGCTACTTCGACCTCATCTCGTGTATGTATGTGTGTGGGTTACTTAACGCCGAGCGGCTTCTCTTTTACGCTGTTCACTTTGAGCCTCTGGGCTACTACTGCTGATGTTCTTTTTGGCGAGTAGTTTCATGTGTGGATGTGTGTGAGTGTTTGAAGAACACGTTTGCACACCTCGAAGGGGGATTGGATTTGAAGTGTAGAGAGAGAGAAAGACTCTTAAAAGGGTGTACTCCGAATCATTGATCTTTGCATGATGACGCTCTTTATTCGGTATGATGAAGATATTGCTTAAATATTTGCATATAGTTGAGGGATTTTGTATCGCGTTTTTTTATCTATGGATATGTGCATACTCGTGTAAGATTTTAGGTGAGATGAAAGTTGAGTAAGTGAGCTGATTTTGTTATTTGAAAAAGGAAAATTGCTTAAGAATAAAAAAATTCGATTTTTGACAAATATATTTTATAGATGGAAATAAATGTAATGTGTATAATTATTATTAAAATAAAATAAAATAAAAAATATAAGTTTTGACTATGTCAATGTTACATAACTTTAAGATAAAAATATTCAATAATTATGAAGATACATGTAATTAATTTTAATTACATTTCAAATTTAAATTTACTTATACTTAAGTAAAACTTTATAAAATTACATTTATCTCATTAACTGTCTTAATATAGTTTTAAACGAAGATATTAAGTACAACCTACTTCCCATAATAGTTACACCATTAAAAAAAAAATACAGCTTTTATTAAATTAATATTTCATTGCATATAAAATTACTAAAATTCTATTAATAATTAAGTACAATTTAAAGTTGTTACATTAAAATGAGCATTTAATTTTAACGATATACACAACGTATTAATTTCAATTTCCAATTATATAGGTATACCTGTTCATTAACATTTTACTTAATTGTTCAATTAAATCTAAAAATAAATTTCTTGTAATAGACTTAAAAAATAAAAACTTATTTATATCAAAAATGATAATAATAAATATTACACCCCTTCAAAAAATTACATTATTTCTTAAAAGAACAAGGAAACACCAACATAATTATAATACCAACTAATAAAAAAAAATGTAATGTTAAACATTAAAAATCACACTCCTTACAAAAAAAATAACGAAATTCCACATTCCTCAAGTCCATCAAGCAGAGAATGGTATATGCGCATATCATATCACAAATCTACAAGAGCTTAAGCACGTGCACATGATAAACACAAACAGTCCGCACAATCTCTCTATCCTCCCAACAGCAGCAGCAGCAGCATATATTTCATCAGATCCTGCAAATAAACACATTCACATACCATATACCAAAGCAATGTATGCATATATATCTTATTTTATAAATAGCCCAGTCGTATTAATTATTAAATGCAATTAAAGGGCCAACGACATCGGGCGTGGTCTTGTCGCAGTTGAATAAAAACTTGGAGCTTAAGCCGAATTGACGTTTTGAAGAGAGACAACAACGATGATAGGAAGGAAGTAAAGGAAGTAAGTAGAGGATGAGAAATACACACATCATGCAGGAAACGAGTGAGAGAGAGAGAGAAAGAGTCACGTTATATATCCTCTACAGTATATAAATGTATATACACTATCACGTCACCATACGCATATCCGCACTATTCGCGCAAGCGTTTATTATAAACTCTCCTATACGTACGTGTGTGTATATAGTTACCATCGTGATGACCATAGTTGTATACATGTGAGTTAGTTTGTCACTTGTGTATATGTGCGTAGAAAAAAAAAGAGGGTGGGATAGAAAAAGAGTGACAGGAAGGAAGGAAGGAAGGAAGGAAGAAAGGGAAACGGTAATGCCGTTTACACGGACGGTTGACTCATACCATACATGCCCGCACGTTTATATAGCAATAGTCAGAGCAGCCTCTATCCTATACGTATATACTGACACCGCAGATAAAACGCCTTTTTAACAACATCAGTGTGACTCGAAAGCAGCAGTAGCAACAGTACACGTATTGTATAAATATAACCCCCCCCCCTTACCCCCCTCTCACTTTTACCTCAAACTGCACCCTTATATTATAAACATCCTTATACTTCACAATAAGGTTGATGACGTCGTATCTATATGTACACTGTGGGTGTTGGGATTAGGTATTGAGTGTTAACCGGTGTGCTACCACTTCTGGATATTTAGCTATATATACCAGCCCCTTCTTCTACCGTCATATCCTATTATAAGTAATCTGTATATTCTGGAAAAACGATGGTTGTACCATGATTCTTTTAACGTATTAGATGATGTAGATGATGATAAATGTCGTTATGTCTTTGGACACTCCAAAAAAACTAATGCTACAACTACTACTTCTCTTCTTTCCCCCATGCTGGGTATTTCCATTTTCCAAAATACTTGATGGCCTTCAACTATGATGATGATGCTTGTTCTTTTTCTTTCAGGCTAATGTTCGGAATTTGATCCTATACAAATCAGTATGGTATGGTATGGTATATGGTATATGGTGGAGTGTGTACAAGAGTCCCTTGACCTCCCAACCCCCCCCCCTCCCCCCTCTTATATCTGTGTATATAAGGGGTCATTGTACTTTTTGCGTGCGGTTGCTGCTTCTACTACTACTGATGTTCTATCGTTGTGTGTGTTGTTGACATCCGGTTGTGAGGGAGGTTAACGCGCTTTTCGGATATATCCAAAAAAAAAGGAAAGGAAAATGTTACTTTTAGTCGCGTGTATATGTGCTGGTATATATCAATCTGTGAGTATAGACTTTTTTTTTCTTTACACAGATGTTAAAATGAATGACATTTTTTTTTTTTTTTTTTAGTGAATTTGATCTGTTTATTGATGGATTTTGATGAAATTTGATTTTTAAATTTTGTTATTAATTTATGACTATTGTAAAATATTTTTACAAGATTAAATCAAAATTTAAATTGGATGAGGAAAACCCAAGAATTTTGATATTTGAGATGTAACGTGAAATACAGGAAGTTAATAAAAAATTATTCTGACATATTACAAAGTGATAATTTGATTGATAGGCTGACATAAGGTTGTAAGATATGTATATAAAAAATTGTATTGACAGATAGACACACATACGTCCGTTTATATATAACCAAGACGAACAGAAAAGAATCAAACACGAATCTTAGTAATCCAAACGTATCTTTTTCTCTTTATAATCTACGATTAAACGTTGCGCGACATATAATGTACTTTTGGTTCTATCTTGTCAAAATGTAATAACACACAGACTCACTCAGTTTGAGACCAATATTACCACTTTTGCCCACGGGCTAAATTAGTAATGTCCCGGCTGGCCTGAATAATATAGCTAAAAATACATACACACATATATATAAGACGTAAATAGTAGTACATAGTTGACTGTACTTTTTGCTAAATAAAAGTCAGAGACAGAAAAAGAAGAAGAAGAAGAAGATGAGGAAAGAATCGCATGGACAGACATAGATACAAATGGATGGGGGATATAGAAGAAATGATGAAGATGGACCAAAAAGAGAGAAGAAAAAATATATAGACACGTCTTGGATTTAGAGAGTGATTATTTATATGGATTATGAAAACTGTCAGAAATCTATGATTAAGATATTAATTAAGTGGGTATAATTGTTTGATTGAGATTGAAAAGATGTGATACTGATTTTTTATTAAATGGTAATTATATAACTTTTTGTAGATTAATTTATTTTAATCATTATTGATAAAAAAAAATCTAGAAAATTCTTTTTTTTCATATGATATAAAAATAAAGCTCTCTATTTTTATAACTCATCACAAATAACAGGCCATCAAGCATATAAAAACAAACCTCGCGATAATAACAAAAAAACAAAGCAATAACAAACGTGTTAACACATTCTGTCGTATTATATATAGGTATAGTATGACACAATTTGACTTGAGTCATCCGTGAAATTTTTGCATCTCCACTGTCTCTCGGATCTTTAAGACGCCTGCGCCTCCTTTTAAAGAAGAGAAGAGAAGAGAGGTATATATGAGAGGTGGAGCTTGACTGATCTACTTTTAAAGTTGAGTGGGACAAGGATGTGACACACATATTTTCTTTCTCTCTCTTTCTCTTGTATTAGGTACAAGTAAACAAACGGAAAATATATTAAGAGTGTATATATATATAAAAGTCCTCTGTTTGAGAATTTTATGAGTGTGTTGGGTTGCAACTTAGGTGTGAAAATAATCCAAGTCAAAGTGAGATGCTGTAAAGTTTACTGGATTCTTTGGATTAAATTTATGAGCTTAAGGTGTGACTGTATAGTTTGTATTGTTTGGATTAACGTTGGAAAGAAATGGTGACTTTTTGTTTTTTATAAGTTGATACTTATTGAATTTAGGGTACCTGGATGTTTTCTTTTTTTTTTATGTTATGAGGTAAATTTTTATTTTAAGAAGAAAATAGATGTAAGGTAGAGGATGATATTGATTAAAGGAGTTATTTTTATTAAGAAAAAATTATGAGCTTAGCTATTATAACATCTGTCAATTTTATTTTAATTAAAACGTCAATATGGTACTTTTTATACCAAGACCATCAAAATTATTTATAAGAAAAAGAAATAAATAAAAATAACGATTTGAATATAGCAAGTTATTAAAAAATTAATTTTTGCCAAAAATATCAGATGATCAATATCTATAAGCCAGAGAGATCAATAAAATTTTATGAACCTCCGTATAAATAAAATTTAATGACGTACCTTTTGAATTTTATTAAATTTAATTTTTTGAAAAATAAAATATTTGTATTGATTATTATGTACTGAAAAATAAATAAATAACCACAACAACAAAAAAATATCACACGTTCAATTAAACATCAAATATACTTATAACACTCTCAAGCCACACATAATGTATACTCAAATTATTTTTTTTACCACAAATTTTACACGCCAACAACATCAGAGAGTATACCATTGAAGTCGATGACAACCTTTTCTTTTCTAGCAAGATTTTTCCGCAATAAAATCAGATTATTCCAAGATATATAACACAGCTCAGTAGAAAAAAAAAGAAAAAGCTAATCCGCTCTTCTTACTCCTCCCTGTAATAATACTCAAGCACGTAAATCAAAAGATACATGAAGCTGAAGCTACCCGCTGGAGCTAGCCGCAGACCAGGGACGTATAGACCATGTGGGGCCCCCCCCAATGAAAAAACCTATAAAATCTATTTTATGTGTCTAAAATTGTTTTAAATAGTTAAAAAACTTGAATAAACATCAAATCTAACATGTTTGA
>JAPYZE010004708.1:0-11743 GCA_030522805.1 Leptomastidea abnormis
CATAAAATTTATTGTCTATCAATTATTCATTTTTAATTGTATTTAAAAAATATTATTATATCAGCGCGCGAAGCGCGCGTGTAGATTTCTAGTAATATAAAATAATCCTACGCGAGAATATATCGGATACATATACGGATATTTATCGAATATCTCGAAATCTCGAATCCCCATGCGTATTATCATAGAGCATGAAAATGCAACATAGAAGGGCGAACTCGAAGGAACAAAAATGAAGCAGTCGTTTCTCGTTTCCTCGTTTGTACGAATGGCGTAAGGTGGCGCTTAAGTTTTCTTATGTATTTTAAAACATAAGGTCTATATGTATGTATGTATTACGAAAGACAATAAACTGAGTTAAATCTAATTTACAACATAATTTTTTGTAATACATACAATTAAGTATAGATAATATTACAAAAGTAATTATTTTAGCAAAATGCAGACCATACGCGCAAAGCGCGCTTTGATATTGTACGTACAATCATCGATAATATTATAAATGTAATTATTTTCTAAAGGTATCCTGCGCGCGTAGCGCGCTTTTCTATTACTAGTCTTGCTGTTTGTATACTCGACTAGGGATAATCTTTTCATCTTCTTGAAAAGAAGGTAATAATCTTTACATTTTCTTTGCGTTTTTGGCGAAATATTGTTCTCGAGCAAAATTTCACCTTCTTTGTGTTTTTGGCAAAATATCACCTACTTTGTATTTCAAAATTTAATAATGATGAAAATTAAAATTTTTTTTTTTTTTATATTTGCCTAAAACGAACATCTTATATACAAGGCATCTTTTATATTAAACTCTTTTATATATATATTTGAACTGGAGAAATGTTCTGACGCTTGCGAGAAGGCAAACTTTGTGAAAAGCCACCTAACGCATGCTGCCGAATTAACTCCCCTCTCTAAATCTACGTATCTTGCATACACGCTGCAGTACATACACATATGGTCGTTACTGCTGCTGGTTATTTAAATTATGCAAAAAATTGCTTTTCATCTTGCAATTTAATGTTATTAAAGCAATCTCATTCCCATTATGCATTTCGTGGAAATTTAATGAAAGAGCTGATTTCAAGCTGTCTAGTGTGTAATGTGTGGTTCCACTTATCATTTTTGTAGCTCTCTACTTAAATAAAGAATCCAATTCCTGCTTCTTCCTTGACGTCCACGCTTTCTTATTGTTACTATTTCTTCATTTTTCTTTCATGGTTTTCAATGGTAATCCAAGTGCAGCAGCAGTTTGGTGCTCCTCGCGAGCCTTGATGTCGAACGAATATACCGTTACACACACGCCGCCTTTATAGGGACAGCAGCGAATCCCGGGCATCAAGTTTTTCGACGAAACGCGAAATGTCGACCGACTGCAGGACAAGTAACAATAAGTAAAAAGCATGTTGCTCACTTGTATTGCACTTATGCTGACCAGTCGTCGCTGCGAGTGGCGTAACTCCAGACTAAGCGGAATATGGGCCTAAAAGCCGCTGTGCAAGCTCTCAAGTAAACGTTTCTTCTTCTTTTCCTTTATCATCATCATCATCATCATCATCATCATCATCATCATCATCATCATCATCATCATCATCATCATCATCATCATCATCACCATCACCATCACCATCATCTTATACACACACCTATTTCCACTGAGGCTTTTAATTCTTTCCTACCAAATTTTCCTATTACTTGATACCTATACACTTACCCATGTTCATAATCATCAGTTGTTGTTGTTGTCCACAACTTTTGGCCAACTTTTTTTAACTATTTGAACAAACAAGCAGCTTCCCCCCTCCCCCAAGTCAAAATTTTCAGAGCAATAGCTTTTGATACTCGCTCAACTTGCAAGATCAAAATTGATTGCAACTTAAGATGAAAATTAAAAATTTGAAGATTGATTGATTCGCATGTTGTGTTTTTAGGAAAGCTGAACCTTTAAAGGATAAGGTTCAACGCTGTAAGGATCTCTTGAATGACAATGATGCATGGATGTGTCAGAGGCAGCTCCAGAAAATCTATCAACAAGTTCTTATACTCGATTTGGAATATGCCTTGGATCGAAAAGTTGAACAAGAGCTGTGGAATCTTGGCTTCAAGAATTACATAGCCTTGCTGCAATCTCAGGCCAAGGATCGTAGAAACCCAAAACAAGGAGAATCCCAGGTTATGCTTGGTTGGTGCTTGGAAGCAGCCAGTGGATTCTACTTAACACTGCTCCAAGAAATATGTACTGCTTTTGACTTGGACTTGCCTTTTCGAAGGTGTTTAATTTAGTTGCTCAACCTGCTCTTGCACTGACTTCTGACACGCAAGTCAATCATCAAATAATTGATACAAGTGTCTTAAATTTCAGAAAAAGCTACGTTTATGGCTGTATATCACCATGGAAGGCTGTGGAAAACCTGTCGGCGCCGCACAAGTCCTCCTGCTTTTATGCCTGTCAATATTGTCTTGTACACTTGGGTGACATTGCGCGCTATCGTAATCAGAACAAGCAAGCCGAGCTATTCTACCGCCATGCAGTGTCACTGTCACCGTCCAGCGGGCAGCCCTACAATCAACTGGCACTTCTCGAAGCTTCACGTGGTGACAAACTTGGCACTGTTTTTCATTATGTTCGCTCAGTATCAGTTAAACATCCGTTCCCAGTGGCATCGTCTAATTTATCGAAAACACTGTCCTCTGCTCTAAACGACTTGTCTTTTAATATCGAGAGAAAAACCAAACTATCATCTCAAGAATACATTTTGGTATTTTTGAAGCTGCATGGAGTTTTGTATAATCTAGGAGATTTGAGCATTGCAGCAACTTACATCA
The DNA here is from genome assembly GCA_030522805.1 of Leptomastidea abnormis. Taxonomy (NCBI): domain Eukaryota; kingdom Metazoa; phylum Arthropoda; class Insecta; order Hymenoptera; family Encyrtidae; genus Leptomastidea; species Leptomastidea abnormis. The sequence continues at coordinate 2,824 of JAPYZE010004708.1, forward strand.
AATTAATGAATGACGCGTTGACTGCACTTGTGGCTACAGAAAGTTTCAGCTCATGGAGATTGGTACAGATGTTGGTTATCAATTTGTATGCTTTGCAACACACAGCTGGTGTAATAGCCGAAAATGCAGAGCTAATGAAAACAGATCAATTGAGCGCAGATGAAATGTTGTCCAAAAACTGTATCCTTGATTTAATTGCTGGAAGTTTATCAGCCCTGCTGCTGCCAGTTTATACAATTAAAAATGCATTGATAAACTACTTGGCTTTACCAACCAGTAAAGTTTTTTTATCATCTTGATTATTGAATATTTCAGTCAAATGGATATATGAATGATTTTATATTTCTATTTTCTGTGATTATAAAGTGTTGCAAAGCAAAATCTAGTAGGTTGATTGATGTAAATGTTTCAGTTAAACTGTGCCTTGATTGGATCCAGCAAAGACCAACAATTTTGGAGGAAGGTGCATTCACCTCTAGACCTCAAATATGGCCAAGTCTTTGTGTTCTTTTAAATGGCTTGCAAAGCTGCGTCACTGCTGATTTGAATTGCAATCAGTGTAAGTTGAAAATTTGATTAGTGTTAATCTTTTTTTTTTTATGGCTAATTGAAGTTAATTGGAATTTTTAGATGCCAAAGTACCACTGCCCGAAGACCGAGACCTTCAAGGTTTTTTACCGCTGGAAAAGTCATTTGAGCTACTTGAATTTAAAAATACCTATTTGGAGAACGACATTGCATTATTGAATAAACTTAGAGCGATGCGCATCTTACAGATTGGACGGCAAATAGCTCAGTACCAAGTGCAAAACGGTGCAGCAACTCTTATTTCGCTAGCTGTCGACGAGAATGAGAAACCAAAATTTGTGTCCGCATCTGAGGGTATTGGACTTGATGATGAATTGATTAAAGAACTTGAGGAATTGAGCTTGAATAAGGAAAAAAATCTTGCAATCGCATCTAGTCCGGTACCCTCAGAGTCAGCAAGCAGTAAAGGTTCATTGGAAATTGAAAGCTTGATTGCATGTGAGTAGCAATTTGATCTTGAAATCCAAAATACGATTTCCTGTAAAATATTTCAAGTTGAATGTTGATTTTGTCAAAACAGTCGAGAAACTGCCAAGTAGTATTCTGAAACCTCAAGGCTCTCTAGAGCGAAACCGCGATTTTAATGACGGTGGAGTAGAAAACAACTCTTTGCCGTCTTCAGCTCGTAGACCACGCCAGAACGTTGCAATGCAAGCCATTATGCGTCGTGCTGAGACCGAGCAAAAGCAAGTGACCTTTAAAAACATTTCACCTGTGATGAAAGAAGAAACAGAGTTAATCAAGACCGTAATTGTCACATCTTCCGTCTCTCCTGTCAAAACTAGCAGCAGGGATATTGTCCTTTCTGCTGCTGCTGCTGGTAGCTCCAATAGTATTGTCAACAATGAGTCAATTGAGCTTGGTCAACCACTGATGTCAAATGCACTGTTACATATCAAATCGGTTTCGACGGTCCAACAACAGCAATTGCAGCTTGAATCTACAGAGCAACATCTTGAGGTGAATATAGAATAACATTTTTTTTTTAATATACGTTAAAATTTTCGTTATATCATCGACATTTTTCGTACGACCAGCAGCATCAGTTAGACAATCATCTAAGTAATGTGCTACTATCACCGGAACAACAACAGCGAGAAAACATGATCCTTCCGTCATCTTCCATTGGACAGCAGTTTTCCCATGCTGATTTACAGATATCTATGATACAGGGACCCCGCAACCGATTCTCACAACAACAACAGCAACAGGGCCAAATTTCACAAAATACAGCTTATTATTCAAACCAGTCCTTTAATGCCCAGACACCACTGTTCAACAAGAACTTGGTCGCTAATTCTTCGACCTCGCTGCAACAGCACTCTGTCGCTGCATCGATGCCAGAACAATTTGGCAGTGGGCAAACACCGGGAGCCATTTCCTTTTCATCGAACATGAGCGTTAATCAAAACAGATTGATCCAGCAGCAGCAGAGAGGAAATTTTTCTTCCTTGTCTCAAGGCACTTGTATGCTAAATCAGGCTTTAAATCTTTCTCCATCTGCACAACAGAAACAATCTACAGGTAAGAGCTTAGTGATAAACATTTTTGGTTATACTACCAATAGTTTTTGATTTGCAAACCAAAATCTATTATATTTTTTCACGGACAGGTCAAAATTTCAACATGCCGCAAAACTTGAGCATATACTCATCAAATCTTGTAACAAGTGCTCCCAGACCATCAAATGGTTCAAATTGGTCAAATCTTGCAAACATGGTTTCTTATCAAGTTGGTTTGCCTAAAACCTCAATTTCCAATAGTACAGTTCCTCTTCCAAGCATTCAACAGCAGCAGCTGCAGCAGTCAAATTTCCCAAGTTCAAATTTTAGCCAAAATAATTTTACCCAACTAACGCAACAGACACCTCAAAAGCAAATATCACCTACCGCCTACGGAAATAGACAGGAGCCGCAGCAGCAGCAGCAGCAGTTCAATAATTATCCGAATCCAACTACGCTGAAACAGAAAAATCAATCACAGCAACCTCAACAGCTAATAAATAATCATCCGACATTTCATGGTAGCTACGATACCAAGGATTTCAACTTGTGGAAAGATCAGCCACCGCAGCCACCAATGGCCTGGTGGGGCAATAAGAACATGGTCGCGGCTGGACAGATAATGCAGCATCAGCAGCAACTTGATAATGAACTCCCTATGGTGGCTAGCAACACCGATGGTTTTCAAAACTGGGCCAATTGGTCTAGTCGACCGGCTCAGCGCATGAATAGCGTGCTGCCTTTAACACCTAGTAATAGTTACCCGCCTCAAGGAAGACTTTTTGTTGTTGATAATAAGGGTAGAAGCAACTTGGATGAGATGAGGTCGTTTGAGGTAAGTTGATCGCTCTAATTGACTTGCTTAATAGCATGATAATTAATGATTGCTCAAGTTGCACTATATTTTTGTTTTCAGGTCAATCAGCAGACCCAGTCTCAATCTGCGGCGATGGGCGGCAGTACGTACTCACTCTTCAGTAGCAATAATTGGGGTGCGAACGGCCAATTACTGGCTTCGACTAGTCATCAGAACCAGATAAAAGCGCGACTGAGCCAGCAATCACTGTGGTCGGGCCCCGGGCCATCGCCTCTCGAACGTCTCCTTGAGCAACAAAAATCTTTACGCGAGGGTGGAACCTGAACGTCCGGGTCTAATACGGTGATCGAGAAACGATACGACGCCAAGACGGGAACCAGTTCTGTTGATTATGAATGAAACGCGCAAAAAAAAAAAAAAAACAATAAAAGTAATAAAAAGAAACAACAAAAAAAGTAACGCGCTGGATTTGCCCGAAGCGCTTTACTGTCTTGAAGTTCAAGGTATAACGATGAATGAAAATTTGATGGGTAGACAACGGATTAAAAAATGACCAGATTCTTTAGTCCTTTAGGCAAATAATACTGAAAATAATGCAAAATCAATCGTGAAATTGAAATGGAAGTGGAAAGACTTGTATTTTAAAATTCACGTAGGGAACTAGCACTTGCAGCAGCCAAAGATACTGCCCGACTGCGTACACTTACAAAAACACACACACACACACACAACATTACGCAGATATATATATGTAAGGATTAATTTGACATCCCAAAACAAAGCTTGGTGGTGAGATTACCAAGCGCTGATAAATAAATAAATAAATAAACCATCTGTTATGAGTTGAAACAACAAATAAGATTTTAGCCATAAACGAGATATTGTGCTCTATAATTTACTTGCTATGCAATATAAATACTGTTCCTTTTATTTATCAAAAAACGTTTCTTTGAAAATTCAAATTTTGAACTACTTGCTGTTATTTGAAAATAACTAGGCGATTGGATTTTTTAAATTAAGTATTTGACTTTTATAAAAATATTATGGAATAAATAAAAAATAAATAATAATTGACAATTGTTATAGTTTAATTTAGAATTGACAGTTGAGTATTAATTTATAAAAATGTGTGTGTCAGTTGATCCTCAATTCAGCTCAATTTCAATTTTTAAACCTTTCTTTTGTGTTGTTTTCTACTTGCAATTCAACAGCAAATGTGTAGATTATAAATATCTTGATGCAAATATGCATGATAGACAAACACCAAGTGGAATATTCTTGGATAGATTAATTAATTTGAATAAAACGAGATCAAGATTTGACATTTTTGTTAAAATTTAGATATATTTGAATGTATGAATGTTTGCAGTTTGATCAAATTGTAAAATAATACTGATGAATCTTGTACAATGCTAACAATGCATAATAATAAAAAAATGTAGACTGACACATTAAACTGTTTTTAAAATACATCAAGGCTATTTAATTATATAACGCTTGATTAATTAACTAATTAGAAAAGTAAAATTGAAATTCAAGAAAAAATTTGTAGGTATATATATTTACCATATATGCAAAATAAATGTAATAAGAAAATCAATGATCCAGTCATTCTTCTAAAACTACCGTTCTGAAGGTCTTGATAAAAAAAAAACATTCTTGATTTGAGTAAACCAAGCGTAAAATTTTTTATTTTTGAGACGAATTTCAGTCTAACTTGGACATGTTGTCAAATTCGGGTCACGGATTTTGATGAAACTTGGTATACTGGGCCCTTTTGGTATAATATGAAAGAATCCTAAGTCTTAAGGTCTAACGCCTTTTTGTTTTTGATATAGATATATATATCAAAAATCATATCAAAACAAAAAGGCGTTAGACCTTAGGACTTAGGATTCTTTCATATTATGCCAAAAGGGCCCAGTATACCAAGTTTCATCAAAATCCGTGACCCGAATGTGACAACATGTCCAAGTAAGTAATTATATTCATTTTCTCTTTCTTTTTCTTTTTGATACAATGATCAAATTACAGTTTTTTTGTTAAAAAGATTATGAATTAATGGCGATATAATAATTGTATTCATGTGTAAAAAAAGTTAATAATTACATTGATCTGCTGCAAATACATTATGTTAAAATATCTGTGTTGATGGAAATCATTTTCTTACTTGAAATCATAACAAATTTTTTAAAACTCAAAACACTTGCTTATTTTCTATATACATGTCTTTATACCATTTAATTGCTTCTTTAAAAATTTTTAATAATCTTTAAAAATATAAAAAGTTTTTTTACAAGAAAATGAAAAATGTTTTATTGCAAAACCGTATTCAAGGTTATTATAATATTAATTTTAACATGTATAAAATATTGCTTTACTCATAATTTAGCAACTAGTTGAAAAATTTTTCCTTGTTGCATGTTTTGAAATGATTATTATCCATGTCAACCTTGCAATTTAAACCAAATAAGAAGCCAGTTTGGCAGCACACATTTATCAAAACGAAAAGTAATTTATTTAGCTTTGCTTTTTATAATTTTAAATTAATTTCAAGTCATTATCAGTTGATCGTTGTAAAATTAAACTAAATTTAACTGACTTGCTTTCTCCCATCAATTGAGCTAAATACAAGTTGCTTATTAAAAAACTTCTACTTTTGACCTTTTCAGCAGTCGTTCTACAAGATAAGACCTGTAAAAATACCTGAAATGTAAACATTCTTAGATGCAAATAATGTTAATTGCTTTAATATACTTACTTGTCCTTTGTAGCTCATACAAGTATGCACATTATTCAAGGACAATGTATAATTAAATTGTTTAGCAACTACAGCTTTATTAATAATTTGAACATTCCCATATAAATCACCATTGTTTTGAAGAGCAATAGACACATAAAAAATTCCCATTTTTGGTACACTAATGATACGTTGAAAATTATTTGTAGATTCATTATACATCCATTCTAACTTGAATGTGCCACAATTGGATAATTTTTCCTAAAAATATTGATTTAAAAAATTTAGTTGATTGAATTACAAGTAAATCAAATTTGACAATTATTTTTTTTTACTTGAATAAGATTTTCTTGATGATAGTATCTAAAATGATTCATCATACGTCCATGTGGCAACTCATCTTGGCAGTTTTTTATTGGACAAGGATATAATCCTTTACCCACAACTGGAGCTGTATTGAAATCTAAATTATTTTTTTCAATATTATCATTTTCATCAATGTTCATCTTGGATGGAAATTGGTCTGTGCCATTGTTTTCCATGTTGCAATCTGTTTGTGTTTCAGCTGATACCATGGTCAAATTGCATCTGGGTATTGGGCTTATTAGCGAAGACTAGATCACAAGAGAATGTTATAAATAAACAAGTTTCTACATAATTATATTTATTTTTACAAACAACTTTTCAATAAAAACAATTCTAAATGCAAATATATCTTGATACCTTGATTTCGTCATATTTGATTAGTAAGTTTTCAGCCAAATAATTTCTTGTACCTAAGAAATCACCTTGACAAAATGGACATTTTGATAATTTCTCTTGACATTTTAAACACAGATGGTGTCCTTGTATACACGTGGGTATATTTCTTGACAAAGTGTCGTAACAAACAGGGCATTGGAGAATTTCTTCAAGATCACATGCAAACTAAAGCAAAATCAAATTTTCAATTTTTGTACTTTTTATATGATATATCAATGCTACTTGTTAAACTAGATAAACATTAAATAGGATACTTGAGATGCATTTTGAGTTACCTTATTGCTTAGAGTCATGAATGGGTTGGCCATTGTCTCTCATGTAGTATAAATAAACAACAAATTTGAAAATAATATGAGTAACTATATCTTGTGATTTCTATGGTGAATATGTGATAATCTTGCCAAAAGGTAGTGAGGGTGTAGCATGAACAGGTTGTCACAACTGCAATTTTAATAAACAAGTACCTGAAGACAACTATTTAAAAATCTACTGATAATAATGATACTGATGATAATTCTTTTGTTATTGCACAATATGAATACATTACCAGATCACGATTATTATTTGTTTTAAAAAGGAAATAATAATTTTTTGTTCTACACTTTGGCTTTATTATTACAATGCTCGATATTTAGAATTACACAGTAAGCTACAAAACAATGGGTCAGGTTGAGGTTAGTTTAGTTTTTATTATACGACGCTATTTATAACCTATATATATGTATGTACAGTCATATACATATGCAGTCATTGGCAGCTTATTTATCTAGGCACGCGCACTTGTGCAACATTCAAAATTTGGCGTTTGGCAAAAATTTGAATATCTTCGTGTTTGAAAAAAAAAACTATATTTGGTAATGCATTTTTTAAAGATATTTATTTCTTGTTGAAAAAATCGAAATTAGTTTTTGACATCAATAGGATGATTAAAATATCAAGTTAGTATATTATGCAGGTATTAGACATTTCTTTTTTAAATCAGTAAAGTTAATGTTTTTGTTACACAGTAGCCGCAGTCGAGAGCACTGTTACACACACACGCACACGCACACGCACACACGTCACACACACGCACGCACACACACACACACGCACGCACGCACGCACACACACACACACACACACACACTCTCTCTCTTGAACTTGAACTTGTCGCAGCATTAGTCGTTGAGGGTACAAAACAATTGAAAGCGGTAAGTACAAATAAAATGTGAATTTTTAAGTAATTTAATCTCTTTTTTGAATCGTATTTTGATCTATTTTAGAAAAAAAAAAATACAGGTGAAATTGTGTGAAAAAAATGAAAAATTTGATGGCTTGATTTCATAATTTCAAAGGATTTGTAGGTCCTTCAAAACATTAAGAGCTGCAAATCAGTAAAAATCATAAAATAAGGCCAATTAAGGCCAAGGGTTTTTTCAAGTTTTTCACTATCTTACGTACCTCTGCACATTTTGAAACTAATGGGATTTTTTTTTAACATAAAAAACTTTTTAGTGCAATTCCGGAAATGAAAGCTCGGAGCGATTTTTGTATTTTATGACTTGAAAGTGACTTCAAAATGACTTGCAAATAAGGTTTTCTGAAAGTAGAGAAAATATCCAACAAAAAAGTATTCTTCCAATTTTTTGCTAAAATGCTTCCTTCTATGTTAAAATTGAGCTTAAAGTTTGTGAAAAAAATGATAAATTGGCCAAATTTTGAATATTGGTACTGCTGTAACTTTGAAAGGAAGGCTTAAAAAATTCTGAAAAAATTCAGGGTAATATATGTTTTATACACCTACAATTTTATCATGACATGAAATAATAATAATAATAATAGTAATAATAATAATAATAATAATAATAATAATAATAATAATAATAATAATGAATAATAATAATAATAATAATGAATAATAATAATAATAATGAATAATAATAATAATAATGAATAATAATAATAATAATAATAATAATAATAAATAAATAATTAAATAAATAGAAATCAATTTTTCGCTTAAACAAGATAGAGAAGATATTGTTAAAAATCTATTAATGTTTATTTAGTTATATAATAAGTTGTACAAGAAGCTAAAAATATTTAAAATTTAAAAACTTTTAGCACAACGTAGAAAATTAATTTTTCACGAATGGTTTTATTTGAAATTGATGCTTTTATCAAATTTCAAGATGAACATACCTATCCTATAGATTAAAAAAGCAAATAATTTTACAATCAAAACCAAAATTTGTACAAACGATAAAATATTTTTTTTTATTAGAAAAATTTAGAAAACAAATATACATTCTGTATAGGTAAGTACAATTGTTGTAATAAGTAATGTAAGTACAATTGATAACCGGATAGCCTTGTAAGACGTGGATTTGAAATGATACAAAGCAGAGATTCACAAGTGAAATAGAGTAGGAGAGAGAGAGAGAGAGAGAGAGAGAGAGAGAGAGAGAGAGAGAGAGAGAGAGAGAGAGAGAGAGAGAGAGAGAGAGAGAGAGAGAGGGGGGGGGGGGG
>JAPYZE010004709.1:0-16522 GCA_030522805.1 Leptomastidea abnormis
ACATTGAAAAAGAATTCAGAAAGAGTTCCAAAAGAATTCTTTTTTAAATCATTGTAATTACAAAACAGGTTATGGTTGTTACCGACACGTAAAAAAAATTAAAAACAAAATAAATAATCACATAACATGTAAACATTAATAAATAAGGTAGGGTGTATACTATTTCATTGACAGCAATTATCATGTAAAAAATGTTACTCTTAAACTCTAAACATACGTAGCGAATTCAATGGAAAAAAACTCTTACTGAACAAAATTACTCTCCAATTTTTTTTATACTAATTATTTTCGTTTATTATGAAAATTCAAGTTTACGATAAATGAAAAATAAATTAAAAAATATAACTTATTTAAACAAATCATACAACATTTTTTTCAATCGAATAAATGTCTTATGGATTATATATAAAGCTACAATACCCTAATAAAACTTAACCATAAATCACCCTTGGTGCGTAATATACGATTTCATCGTCTTCCGATTAGAAAGTACAGTTCATTTATGGATGTCTGCTTGAGATCCCACAACTACATAAGACCGTCTAATTCTCGAATTATATGTATAATACCAATATATGTATAATTTATTTATTATTTTCAAATTTCTCATGTTGTAAAATGTTTCTTTAAATAATATATACACATATAATAGTAAATATGTTTATTTAAAAAATAACATAAATATTAAAATACAATATTTTTCTTTTAAACTTCGAGCACACATCATTATCACATTGTAACTATTTTTTTAAAGCTTGAAATCTACTTTTGAATTAAATGTACATATGAGAATACAATATTTTTATTATAATTTAATTTTGTACAACAGTTAGAGAGAGTGGGGGTACAAGTAGTAAGCTTTTTTGCGACAATAACAACTTTAAACAAAAATAAAAAAAAAAAATATTTTACTTTATTTTTACTTCAAAGAGCTATCAATCGCAATTCTCTAACTGCAGTCTAAAATTAAAAAATACATTGTTATTTTGTTAAATAATACGAAAAAAAAATTAAGATAGAACTGATAGCTGTAATCGTTGATTTTACTATAATTTTTATTATAATTATAACTATTTTATCATTATTATTATCATCATCATCATCATCGTCATTAACCTATTATTATTTTGTAATTCGTTAAATTTTTATAAAAATATATAAAAAGATTTTTCTCTCAATTTTGTAATAAAATATTGAAAACAATTGTTTGTTTCTTCGAACAATAGTTAAAGAGGGTGGGGGATTAAGCTGTGAATTTGGAGCAACATGATATTACTATCATTAACAACAAATATCAACAGCAACTCTTAAACTACTGTCCAAAAGTACAAAAAAAAAGTATTTTTTTAATTATGTCTGTAAATAACTTAATTAATTTAAAAGTTGAAAAAAATAATAATAATAAAATGTACATTATTTAACATAATAGAGCTGCAGCTAGGTTTTCCATATCACAGTTTTTTTTTTTATTTTTTATCCTGTCGGATGCGTGCTGCAGCCATCTTTTTACATGGCTCTCACAGCTTTTAATAGTGTACTTTTTTAGATTACTACTTACAACTGCATCTGAAATATAAAGTTTAATATATGCATATTGCTTTACAACAATATTTTAAAATTGTAACTTACACAATGATTTATTATTACCTATCAAAAGCTTGTTCACCTTCATTTCTTTGAATTGAACTTTCGTTTTTCTTTGACCGGACCATGAATACAAATTTGAGACTTCATCAGTCATCAGCATCCTCAATGCACCACGAATTGCGTCCCCTTCATCTTCTCCACCAACTGATTTTACTTTGGCTACCTACAAGTGTATTAAAAAAAAATCATTATATTTTACAATATCAGTTCTTTAATTAATCTCTCAAAAGTTACGCTTGCATAATTGCTATAGTTTACATAACATTGACAAGGGCACTGTCAGGTATTACAATTACAAATTTTCATTAAACTTAGTATTCCCATGTTATATACTATAAATTTTACCAATTACTATATATATTTTTTTTCTTATAAACGGGAAAGAAAAGCTAATATTTACATAGGCAAATTTAATCTAACAGTTTGTTAATAAACTTTTTGTTTCTATTGTAAAACACAAGATCACAGCAATTTTTTTTAATTTACTGTTATGCACATTTTTAGACAAATGTGAAATTCTGCATTTTTTTTCTTCTTCTTCATAAATAAGATGTATTTTTTAATATTGACGGTTAAAAACATATTTTTCGTACAACAACTTGAATCCTTATTTCTCAGGTTTACTATAAAAGGATATCGGCACAACGTACCTACTTTAATTAAAATCTATTATTCGAATCTCACAGTGACCTTGTCACATGTAATTAATGGAATATAGTTAATAATCATACATTATTTTAATATTTTGTCCTTCAATAACGTTAAATGTTTTTTAAAATAATAAGTTACACTCACTAATATTGTCACTCTTGCAATGCAAAAATTAAATAGTAACATAACATGTCTAGGGAGCGAGTACAGAATCCTGACATATCACGTTTGTCAGCATCGGCTTCGCCTTCAGTGACAACATGTGTTAATACAATATAAGCTGCGCGGACCGAAACATGCACTTTCAGACCGAGGGTAGACGAAAAATGAATTATGTTTAGCGTAGTATTTGTTACTTACAAACTGTTTTTCAGCTAATTGTGAATCTGCCAATAGTTTTTCCAAATCATCAACTTCTTCTTTCGTTTTACAAGGAAAACTGGGGATAATACTATCTTCATCTTCTTCATCTTTATTAACATTTCTACCTTTAACTGTTTTTCTTATCCACTTCAGTTCTTTGATCAGTTGATTTTGGCCAGCAATGTATTCGGCTCTTGTCAATACTTCTGTAAATAATTTTATATTACTCAATGGCTTAAGACAATCGTAGTTCCACACTTATAAATAATTGTTATAGATATAACGAAAACTTGATATTTTTTTGTCAAATATTTTTACTAATTACAATGCAATTTTTATATCCTTTTTTTTAAGTTACATAAGAAGAACATAATCCCTACTAAAAAATCTCATCTAAGATATCTCATAAAAAAATCTATTTTTTTTTGGTTTTTGGCTTGAAACATTTAAAAAATCAGTTAAAAAATTCTGAACTTGAGACTTTGGCATGATATCTCAGGTGTGATTTTTAGTATAAATGAACTTTGTAGGTACGCTTCTTAATTTGTAAATAACGTTAAATTTTATACACTCGTAAATGAGTATAGAAGAGTAAAATTTCTTGTTTCAACATCTAAATCATACTGGTGGTCAGTTACTTAATTTCTTATATAATTCTACAGTATTATGTAGAAGTTTAATTATTGAACATTTTTAATTAGAATATTATTTATCTGTAATAATAATCTCAATTAACTTTATTCACACTATATGTTATATTCAATATTTAAAAACTTCAATTTTAAATAAAATACAAGTCTATCCTATCTTATCCTATCTTATCCTTCCGTAATATTGTAAGGTACCTTCTTTCAAATTATGTATAAAATATTTTGCATTACATTACATTTACTGCAATAAAAATATTTTCGATTATTGTGACAGATTTAAGTGAGTAAACTGTATCAATTGACATTACTATTTTAAATATAATTTTTACATACAATGATGTTTACCTTCTCTACTATTGCTTGAAACAGCTTGTGGACTGAAAGGGGTGCCTGTAAATGTATTATACAGAGTGATTACCTTATTTGGTACTTTATATTTACAATAATAACTTTACTCCTTATTATTGTACTATTGTATTGTATTATCATTATTTAATTACTAAAAAATCTTAAGCAGAATGTAAAAAAAAAAATTTACTTTGAATTCTTATGATAAACCAATCATATACAAGAACATTTAAATTACACGCTGAAGGCATTATTGATAATATTATCAACTATAACTTACGATGTGACTCTGCATTCTGTTGTTGTTTGTTGATTTGTTTACTAAATGAAACTTTACTATGTCTGTAAGGTGAAGGAGATAACATCTGTTCATTAATCTCATTTTCACCTGTGATATTTCCATTATATTCAGAAAACTGTGTGTTACAACTATCTACTGAAATACATACAAAAAATAATAAATAAGTAATTATATAAATAATGAATAATTATTATAGTTATTAATAGTTAATGTCAAAATGAATGAATGTAGGAGCTGTTAACAAAAACAATTATTTAAAGGCCAAATGTATCATATTTTCATTACAATACTTATTAATGTTGATCTAGAAATAATGCATGAATGGTTTCAAAAACTACTTATAAATTATTTTTAGTTTAATTTGTAAACAAGATGTACTTAAATTACCATCATTTTTTTCTGCATTTTCGTCATCGTCACTATCCGCATGAATTTGATTATTTTCCAAATGTGTAGTTGGAGTTATGTTGCTTGGTGTCTTCATTTGAAATATTTTATCTAATATACAATAAATGTAATAACGTAAGAAAATAATATTTATCATGTTTTATCGTATAAAGTGCATATAACTCTAGTAATAAATTAAATTTGTGCCGATAAAAATGTAACTGTTATATTGAGTTCTATTATCAATTATAGTTTCATTGATGTACAGGTGTCAGCAAATGTCCTTGTATAATTAAATCACTGCCTACTCCAAAAATAGGCAGTTGTAAATTTTTAATAATTTCGTATAATACATATTTATCAATTTTTCATAATTAATAAGAATAAGAAAGAAGTAAAAAAGACGTAAATACTATACTTATCAGCTAATTTAAAGTAGCTGATAATAAGTATCAATTATTATTATTTTTCAAACAAAATCGTTTTACTTTTAATTAAAAAATAATGAAGCTACATTAAAAAAAATCATGATATTTATCGCAGCTGCCGAGATGATTTACTATACGATATTTTTAAGAATAAATAATAACAAATTAATAATTACATGGGAACATTGATGACTTTTTTTTAACTTACTTTGGTTATTACACCTACTTTGCAGAATTACAGAATGACCATTAGTATCAGGGGGTGTTATTGTTTGAACACTTATAATTTTCGGACCACTTGATTTTTGAGTATACCCAATACAGTTTCCATTATCTATGTACAAAATAAAAAAAAAATATGCTATGTAGAAAAAAAAATGTACAAATATCATTACGTAAAGTGTAAATAACAAATACAATTATTTTAAATGAATGTTAATCCTATAAAATTTAAATTAAACAATTATGAAACACTTTAATTATTATACATTTCATACCTTTCGACTTTCAAAAAATTCATATCATTAACAAAGTTTAATAAATATACCACTAATAATTACTACCTTCGTTTAGAATAAAAAAAATTAGTAATTAGTCAATTAGCTGTGCGATTTTTTTTTTCGTTGTACTCGTGCCTTGCACAAAAAGTAGCAGTAATAAAAATCCTATGATAATACACTATATACAAATATGGATGTCTACCAAAAACCAACTATCACTTGTGCTTTATTTTTTTTTTTTAAATAAATATTTTCTACATTTCCAGGACGACCAAAAAAAAAATTACTACTCCACCAAAAAAAAACACTTATACATTACTATTTATAAACATTAATTATTAGCAATTAAAAGTACATACTCTTTTACATGTAAATTATTTCTAAACGGTATTTTATAAAAATACAATTAATTACTACCAAGCATTACTTGATTCACTACATTTTTTGTTAAACGTTTCATTTGTCTTTTAATTTATCGTTAAACGAAGCACATAAGTTTCAATTTTTATTCTCATGCAATTTGATTTTTTCAAAGTGTTTTAAATCTTTCATATAATATTTCATTAATATAGAAGCTTCGTTTGTAGTTTAGAGTATGAAAATAAATTTTATTATGAAATACCATTTTAAAATTTAAATTTTGAGTTATAAAAGTAATTATGGTATTATAAGCTGGTACATTGGAAGTAAATTTTATTTAAAGTATAAACTATAAACTTTTAAACAATTTTCATTTTAAAACAATATTAAATAATGTTGGTCAACTAAATTTTGTATTACGAGCTCGTATAAAAATAATGTGTCCATTATTTTGCCAGAAACATAATAAACTTTAATTTAAACTTACTTTTGTTTGTTGTAAACTGACTTTCATCGCTCGGACGTGTCAATGCACTGCTAATTTCGTTGCTCGTAGAAGAGGCAGCATTGAAAAACGATTGTACTTTTGTACAAGGAATCGGTGGCATTAATGTCAAACCTGAAGTAGGCGTCTTTTTCTTAACTAAACATTAAAAAGAAATTAATCGTTATTTTTATTTTAAATTGATATTCTATTTACAATATTTTTTTCTTGAACATGATTATAGAAAGAGTTGTAGATGGTATTCAGATTAATCATTTTTTTTTTTAAAAATAAATACAAATGTCTTTTTATGACCGTTTAGTAACAAATGTTTTATTTTTTAATTTAAATCTTAACGAAAAAAAAAACCCGTTTATGACTTTATTTTAAATATAATTAATTTATTTACTACTAAAAACAAAATACATCACTACATTTTAAAACTGCTTGATATAAGCAATTATTTCAATATAAAATTAAAGGTGATAATTTTTATTCATAACAATAAAATAAAAGCAGCATACAATTTTCTTATTTCCGTGGACAACAATCATTATTCGTGCATAAATATTATCGTTAAATCGATGCACTGTATTTGCTAACAACTCGTTAATGGTGATTATTACTCATGTGAAAAGTTGTATTATATGACGTTAATAAAGTTTCTATTATCTCACTGAGACGAGTAGTGCAAATCTTTGTTAGAATCTATTAGTTGTATTATTGTTACTCAAAGACAATCTTTTTATAAGTACAAAAATAATGTAAACATTCTTATAATTTTATTGGAAAATTGATGTACATAATTGCAATATTACGTGTATAAATATTTGCATTCACCTGGTGATAGACAATCCGATTCAGACGAAGAGAATGTTTTTGCTTTTATTGGACGTTTTCCAGTATGCGATTGAAGAGCAGCTTTAATAATAACGTCTGAATCTTCATCTGTGCTGTATTGTTCCGACGTCTTTTCTATTTTTAATGCCTCTTCGTACGCTATATAAAAAAAAAAATTTTTTTGTTTATTATATTTCGTGCCCTATTAACATTTTATTCTTTTTTTGTTAATTTTATGGACAATCCTACTAGTAAAAAGAACATTTGCATACTTTTATTCTAGCTCTTACTAGTCTATTTTAAAACGATGTCTTATTTTATTTAAAAATTCGCTTCTAACCTCATTTGCAAGTGTATGCGCACTATAAATTGTAAATTAATAATTCAACTTGAATTACTAACGAATCATAATAAACAGATGTTTTTATAATCATTTTTTTTTCGTAGAATAAAAAGAGAGACAGTAATTTAAAAATTTGTAGATAAATAAATTTTTTATCGTGTACTAAGTAGTCAGTAACAAATGTTTTACTCGCTCCTATGGAGACTCTATTTGCATTTACACATTGACAATAAAAGATTTTAAGAAAAAATTGCATTAAAAATTTTTTAATATATAAAAAATTATTTTTTAAATGAAGTTTTTAACAATTCGTATTTATTTTATTTCGAATTTTTTGTCTGTATTATATAATGCACATTTACAACAAAGTCGTTAATTAATTCTTTAATAAATAATTTATATTATACTCACAAAAAGGTCCTATTAATTTTTTTATAGAATTCTTATCCCAATCTTCCGTTGGTAAAAGACTTACAAAATGACATTTTTGTACTCGTTTTATCTTAGGAGGCCAAAAAATGACATTCTTTTCAAAATCAATCCACGTTTTGGGTACTACCGTACAATAGTCTTCAAAAAAAGCCACATGAAACTCAGTCATCTGAAACAAACATTGACCGTGCAACAATGAAACAAAATGTAGGGGAAGAGGCGGTAAATTGTACGGGCTGAAGTACTCAACGCGATTCTTTCCGTTAATGGGTTTAATTTGTCTATTACTCATAGTAGGCATAATTGTACTATCATCCTCGAGTTTTTTAACCAGGAATTAACAAATTCTTCTGCAAAACAAAATTTAAATACAGAAAAACCGATTTTCATCCTTTCTTCTCAAATTTTTGTACCTTACAAATATCGTGATAATTTTTTATACCAAACATTCCGCACTGTAAAAATTGGCCAGTAATTTAGTATTGACGAGAGTTATATTGTACTTTTTTATCGGATCGATATATTAAGTAACTTTTAATTTTTTTTATAGTTCCGGGGCTGGACAAACGATTCCATTGGGGTGAACTGTACGCTGTTCAATTCGCGTTCAAACACACTTAAGTAAGGTAAAGTGTGGAGCAAAGTAAGCATTTTCTGAAGAAAAAGTTTTATTATATATGTAGTAAATACTATACACGTAACTATTTGACCCACAATTATAAGTGTGCAGCGATGACAAAATCAATGAAAATAAGCTCACACAGCGCGTTGTGCGCGCTGTTTATCTTATAAAATAAGAATTAGAAAATTAGTTATAAAATAAATCATTTAAGTTTCTTATTAAAGATTATTAGTATATCTATTTGATAAAATCTTAAAAGTCTCTAAAAATATTTAAAAATGTATTAGCTCCTTTTGTTTAATGAATAAAAAATAATCAATACACATTTTTAGGTAATGCATTTATTTTTCTATTATATTCACTTTTCTAATAAATTACAAATTTTTGACTATTATTTAAATTATTGTTTTCAATATTTTAAAGTCATTGTTAATTTTAATAGTGAAGAAAAAAACTATAAGATGTTAAATTCAAATTTTCGCACTTGTTGACCTCTTAGCCGTCGAAATTGATCGAAAGTCTACCAATCGTATCACGAATAAACTAAGGACAAGCTCTAACGAATTTTTTTTTTCATATTTAAAATGAGAAAAAAATGATACTTTTGCTAATTTATTATATTTTTATGATTTTTCATCTTCCCTCTAATAAATGAAAAATGTTTTCTTGGGGTGGATCATGAATTTATGACTTTCAAGAGACCACTTAATTTTTTTAAGGAGAACAAATTGAAATTTGCAATTGTTGTAGTCATGGTACACTTTAGCCCCATTACTTTCTTATATTACGAAAAAAGTGACTTCAATGATTGTGCTGTACAAGTTGCAAATTGAATGGCTTTCTGAAATATGAAATTTGTAGTACATATTGCTTTTAAAAATATATTTTATTAGTTTAATGATAAAAAAAATTGCTAAAATGAAATCATGCAGTCTCGCTCTTCCCTACTACTTATCAATGTTTTGTCGTGTACGAAATATTTGTTAAGTTTCTTTTTTTAAATGGCAACTTAATTTTAATATTTTTATTAATTGGTAAGGTTAATCACGTTGAATACAATTATAAATTGCTTTCCAAATAAAAATAAAAAAACTATTTACACGAGGCTGTAACTTATAATTACCAAATAAATTTTTATTTTGTTGACGTTCATTAAAATAAGATTTTTATAAAGTTTGTATAAATATATAGTAATTTTTTTTTAATGTAATCAATATTATTATTATAAATTATCATTAAATATAATTTTAAATAACAGTAGACATTGATTTTACAATGAATTATATTAGTTGTATATTACAATAAATTTATAAATATTTTTATTCATATACTAACAGGCTACAGTTTAATAACTTTAAGTTTTATATTAATTATTCACTTATCAAGGTGACAAGGAATATACAGTTAAACAATAGTTATTGAAGGATTCATCTTGTAAGCTTTTTATTTCATTTTAATAAAATTTCTTTATATACTTTTTTGAAAATGAATTTTCGTGTATAATAAAATAACAATTAAAATAATTTAGTTATAATTATTTTTCTACAAACATTTTTATTTAATGGTTCCATTTTTTCAAATACTAAACAATTACATTAAAAACTGTCAATGATGCAGTAATGGTATGATGTAATGTTTATTTTCAGAAGAAAAAAAACAAGCTTTAGAATTTATATTTGTAGCAGAAAATAATTGTAGATCATTAGAAAGTTTTGATACTTCACACATATTACAGGATTTGGAATCGTAAGGAAAATTATTAATGCTTTTCCACTGGGTAAACGTTTTTGCAGCAATGACTACCTCGCCATTTCGTTCTCCTATATATTGTATGAGACCAATTGTATTATTATTTAAAATAAAACAATTATAATTTGCACAACAGTATGGGACGTTCTTCTACCGATTTCTTTTGTTTCATACAGGGACGCATCTGTTCCGTTAGTCTTCGGTGCAGCTGCTGAAGAGGCTTATTAAATTTTCTTATTAATTTTTTAATAAATTTCATGTTATTTTCAAATGCAAAAGCACTGAAATTATCCAGAGGTCCATATAACTTAACGTCATTTGCGAGATGTATTAAATTATGTACATTAAAAACAAGATACTGTTCTCCATAGAGTACTTTAAACTGTTGTACGAAATACACTAATAAACTTTTTGCATAATCAATAACTTCATCGCTTGATGTTGGACTACATAATAATCTAATTGCAAAACTGAACGCATTAAAGTGCATAATTAACTCGTCTGGAATTGAACACTGTAGAATTATTGGACCAGCATAAAGCAAAAAGAATCTGAATTCTGTTGCTTTCCAACGTTTAAGCGCCAGCAGTGATTGAGGTTTCCGATTGAATTCTCGGGGCACATACTTAGCCAAATTTATTAATTTCTGTGATAACATATTAATATTATTTGATGAAAATTTCGGTGTAACTTTTATCCATAATGTTATTAACAATTTAACAACTCCTAAACACACTAGATGCATATAATCCAATGGAAATTGCATGACCATGTCCATTGGTATTTTTTCAAACGGTGACAAACCGTGATGGTGTTCTTCTTGATCACGTCTTCTAAAACTGTCATCTGTTCTTAAAGGTGCATATTCATTTAAAAATACCATCCTTCTATCAATATAATCTCCCTCTTCTGTGCACTTACCACAACTGAAGTATCCATTATGTTGTTTTGTTGAAGTACAAAAACATCTTGCAGGTGCATCACAAATCACACAGCGCAAAGTTACACTATATTTTTCATTTTTGTACACAAATCCGTGATTAAATAATTTTAGATATTCATCTATAAAAGTTTGTAGATACCATTGCACTGAATTTGGCTTTTCATTGCCATGATAACAACCAATTATAAAAGGTGGAATTGCACAGTTTAGTAGTTTACCTTGTATTGGCCACAAAGTTCTTTTTGTGGACTTTGTAATTGGCAATCCGTCGATGTTAATATCTAAAATTATAGATTTTCCAACGTCGTTGTTACAAATAATATTTTTTAAACATTGTTCTAAACCAAAGTGAAAATACTCTCCTGGCGGGCAACAAGTAATAACAGTCTGCTTTGGCGTACCCAATAATGTTCGAATGTCTTTTGGAAGATCACTGTGGCCAGCTGTTCTCAATATTCCCAAAAGTTTGTTCATATTTTCACGACCAACAGTCCCACATTCAACATACCAATTCCTTATAGAATTTGGAAACTTAAATTCATCATCACTAGTACTGTCATTAAGAAAATTTGTATCCTCTTCATAATTATCGTCCTCATTACAATCATCATCATCATCATCATCACTACTATCATCACTACTACTATACAAAATATTTTCTTCGCTGTTCTGAAAGTCTGTGTCGATTGCCAGATTTTCAATAAACGTGGAATAAACGTTGTCATCAATATTGATAGTTTCAGCACAATTGAGATTCGAATCAGCTGTAACATCTTCGTTAAAAGTACTTGCTTCTTCTGTAATATTGTGTAATGTATTGTCAATCTCCATGTTTACATTATTTTTTTCTTCATCTGATCCAGAAGAGAATTCTTGAATATCATTTTCTACTTCTCTGCGAATGCGTCTTCGCTGTTGTCTTTCTGACAAATCTTCAAAAGATTTTCTTGTTGACATCTGTAAATTAAATAAATAATAATTCAAGTTTAAATTAGTTATATTAATTATAATCGAGACAAATTTAATAAATTATTAATTATTATACTTCTACAACTAAAAAGCATGCATAAAATGAATATAAAAGAGAATTGTAAAACAGCTATAGATATAAAAATAGATCGTAGAGAAAAGTACTTATCTTAATAAAAGAAGAAAAGAAATCGAATATAGATAAACAGTAGAAAACAGATAAAATGTATTGCACTTTCCAATTATATGATTTTAATAATGTTACAACTTAATTTTTTTAATCTTATATTGTTGTAAATAAAACGAGATTTGAAATATGTATTGAGAGCGGGGTCGTACTACACAGTTTTCCAGCATTTTTCTCATATATCAAACTAATAAAATAAATAAAGAAAAAAATATAAACTCCTAAATATTGATGTCAAGAAACCTCATTTTTTTTCAAGTAAAAAAATTAAAAATTGCTACTTGTGCAGCTTAATTATTGAAGTCACCTTTTTTCACTATTAGAAAATATACTACATAAAAAACGACAAAAGTATCAATTTTTTTTTTAGTTTGAAAAAAATTTTGTGGTATTTTTAAATTTTCAACTTTATAATCAACACAAATATTTATTGGAGAGAAAAAAATCAACATAAAAGTACTCCTTCATCGCCTGTCTATTAATTTAGCATTTATTTCATTATTTTCTTTTTCATTTTATTTCATAAATTATTTCATAAATTTTGTTATTGCTAAACATTTTTTGTTGTGTATCAAATAGTTATATGTATAGATTTTTTTTATTTTGCCATTCACAGTCGTAACTATATGGCTAGGGCCCCATACCGGCTATGTGTGAGGGTAGTGCACGGGAGAATAGTATTTATTTAACTTGGACAACTATGACATTGAAGAAACATTGCGTTGGAGTTTTGAAGATAGGGGGTTTAGAGGTGAAGCTACTCCGCATTTACCCAGGATTTGACCTGAGAGTCGTGGAAAATCTACATGGTAAACCCGACCTGGAATGACTCGGTGTATTGACTGAGTTGTGACTGTTCGGTTACGTCACAATGTCACATTACATGGGCTTGGACGCCCAGCCTGAACTCTTGCACACCTCCAGCTCACGTTGATATGGAATGTATAGTATTTACTATATCTATAATATCACTGTATTTTCAAAAAAACGCTTATTTTTACCCAATATTTACTTTAAGATTGTCTGAAGGCCACGAGTAGTTTGTCCCGAAGAATCGTGTCATTTAGCCCCACAATTATGAAAAAATTAAGTCAAGTAAAAACGGCAAAAGTGAATTTATAACTCCGGGAAAAAAAAAATGTAACTTACGGTGATTCGAAAGTGCTGACCAATTATTGAATACGAGAATGATTGCTTAAAAAAGTTAACGCTGTTTTTGCAATGTCAAAAAAATAAGGTATAAGTCAAAAAATTGTTTTATCGACTTTAAAATTTTGTTTTGCAATGAAATTCGTTAATTTATAGTGCTGTAACTCGTAAAGTATGTCTACTATGTTTAATAAACAAATGAAACTCATTTACATTCAAAGAATCGTGTTATGTCGGCCTTCGTGTAGTTTTACCCGGCTCTCCCCTATGATATTTAGAAAATAAGAAAAGTAAAGATTTAGAAAATTATAATTAGGAAAGAATGTTTGTTTATAAACAGCATGCGAGAATATGCCCTTATCAAATAATATTTTATGTATATGGCATACTTTTTTATTAACAAAAGTATTAGGTTCGTAGATTGTGATGAAACTGTATACGGTGTTTTCAAACTTTAATGTTAAATATATCAGAAAACCAGTCATCATGAGACCTTGGGACTTGTGATTCTTACATTGTATGCCAATAAAAATTAATATACTTCATTTTATGAAAATATGTGACACGTGTACCATATAATATTTTTTTTGTATAAGGGAGAGCGGTGTATGATTAAATTGTTTGAACAACTATATACATACCAATGGTTTAATAAAAATATACGAAAGAAAAATTGGTCCTGTAATTGAATCTACAGCTAAGAAATCATGTAGTCAAAGCATTCGTTTAGAACAGTAGTTGACTAATGAGTTAGAAGTAAATGAATAGTGTGTGTGAAAATGACTACAACATAAACTGACGTTAACGTATACATAATTATATAAATGTTTTATTTGTATAATTAATAAAATTCTTTTATGATTTATGCATACATAGAATGTAAAAATGAATTTGTTTTATAATAGCTACTTCAATTAATTTTTTTTTTCATTTTTCATAAATATTATTGATTAAATTCTGGTTATTAATATTAAAATTAAATCAGATTAATCAAATTTCTATATGCAAATTAATTAAAATTTTTTTTTTTTTTAAATTTTATATTCTATTAATTGATCTTCTATTTTTTTTAGTATTTTATCCTATACTCAATGTTATATTTTTAATTATTAAATAATATTTAAATAGAATTTGTATTTTTAAAATCAATGTATGATGAATAAAAATAAATTAGTCTAATTTTTTTATAATATTTGCAGTACAAAATTGTTTGCCAGTGAGCTAACAATTATAGTATTTGTTGAAAAAGTAAACTACCAGAGAAAAGTTAAGATGAAGATTCTAAAGTATTTCTAAAAGCTTTATTTAACATTGGATGGCAAAAACGAGGGAATGATCACGCGTATAATAGTTTTATTATATGATAATTCAATAATAATTCAATAACTACATTACAGAATTAAATACATATAACAAATGCCAATCCATTTTTTAAATATTTTTTGATTATTATCTTTATTGATAGTCCAAAACCAGAAAGTTCTAAGTGTACTTAATATATTTATAAGATGAGATGATGATTTAAGAGAACTAAACATTTTATATTTGATATTGAATCTCATTAAAGTTTTATAAAATCTCTAATACAAACAATTAATTTATATCAATGCATAAGTTGTAAGAAAGCTACATTATTATAATCAAGACCAAAACAATGAGAGCAAAGACTTTATTTAATATCATTCTCCTGAACAAACATTTAACTTTACGAAAAGTGAAAAAGCATTTTAATGAATTTAGTTTAAGTTTACATTAACGATGAAGCTATTTCAGTAGTGGTGAGATATATTTTTCAAACTAATAGATTTTGTATATTATACGCATGCAAGCAGTAAAAATTATCATCAATATCATGAATTCTAACTAATTCAATAAATACTTTGAACTATTTTAATCCAATATAATAAAAGTAATTTTATAATTGTTGAAAAACATAGACAGAAAGACTATTTAAACAAAAATAAGTTAATGTTACTTACCTTGTAGTCAATAATTATCAAATTTCAAATCAGAATGCAAACATCAATGATTAATGATTGAACATGCACTTGCAGGAATGAAAAAACACAAATCCTCTACATGAAATTTACACCTTTGCTTGTGGCCTCCTGTAAAAAATAATGACATTGTTATCTTTGTAAATAAAAGTTTGATAAAGATAAAGATAATAAAAGTTTAAAATACCTTCTAAAACTTCACTTTTATCAATAAACTGCAACAGCTGAGGTGCATGATGCGACAATTGTACTAATGAGCAATAAGTAGTCCACCACAAGATATTTTCACTTTTGTTTCTGACCTTCTAAAATAAATAATGACAATCATATTTTTGTATATAAAAGCTTAATCAGGAGACAGAGTAATTCTGAAATCCTTACATTAACTTACACACTTGCTTAGATATTTCTTGAAACTTAAAACTGAATAAAAAACCAGCAATTTTTGTAGCAGTGAAACGTTTCAGCAGATACACAGTTTCAGCTAGGCTTTTAAGGTCCTCTAGACCAATATTTCTGAAAGTGAATGACAACATAATGAATTGATAGTATTTTTATAAATCTCAATTTTAGGTTATGTACAAATCTTAATTACAATTATTCTTAATCATGAAATACAAACATAAATTGAAAAATAAATAAATAATATCTAAATATTGCAAATTATTTATAAGTATTAAAACTAAATATATTTACCTCTATAACGTTTGGATACAAAAACTTGATGAGCATATTATAATACTATAAGAATAACATTTGTTTTGGTGCAGACAAGTAACTCAACATACATGTGAAGTACGAATATTTTGAAACTTAGCACAGCTTCATTTTGCTTATATATTTAGATTTCGATATATCGATTGATATAAATCAAATTCGAAAAATAATTAAAATTTTTTTTTCTAAAGTTACGTTTAACGATCTAAAAGCGTTGTAAATTATATAAATAACATGTATAAAAGCTAACTGCAATTTTTTTTTATCGTAGTAATTTTTTTTTTAACAATTTTTATCTATGAATTCTTTTGGAACTAAAAAAGAATTCAAACTAGCGGACATAAGTTGATGAGTTTGGGGACTCTTTATGAATACTTTAAGAATTCTTGCAGAAATCCACATACGCTCAGAATGAATTCATTAAGATGAAAATGAATTCTTTTGGAATACATTTT
>JAPYZE010004710.1:0-11423 GCA_030522805.1 Leptomastidea abnormis
TCATTGCAATATCAAATTTTAGGCATTAATCTTAATAGTACTTTTAAACTACAACATATTACGAAAATTTTAAGCCCTGGCTGATGTTTTTAAATGCTTCCGTTCACGAGTTATAGATTATTTTATATCGATACATTAAATATTTTTTCACAAATTCATTTAACCGTAACTTTACTTTTGTGGGATCAAAGTATATTATATAACCACTCAAATTGAAGATCTTGAACTCAGCCATAATTTAAGCCCTAGCTAATTGAAAAAGCTTGTTTAATTCTAAGGCTACAAAGGATTGAAGTTACGAACTATTTTAATACGATTTTACATGTTAACAGACATTTATCTGAAAATTATTAATTTTTAATGCTATTTTTTGATATTTTAATTTAAATTGCATGTAACTTTGGATCTAAACAAGCTTTTTTAACCAGCGAAGACTTAAATTAAAGCTTATCTCGAGTACTTTCTTTAAATTATTTTTCTTTATTCTTTTCAACTTTTTATTGATGGAGAATTCACGAGCAAATATTTTTTAATTATGCTCCGGAAATTTTTTTAATCAAAACCCGGATAATATATGTTACTTAAAATGGACATATCTCAGAAAGGAATAAAGCTAGGAAGATCGCCGGGGTCGCAAAATACTCGTATTGAATAGTACTTAAAGTTGGTCTATTGTGTAAAACCTAAATGCGCACTGTTAAAATATAAGAGCTACTATTCGTAAAACAAACGCTTAAAAAATGAAGTACGAAAATCAAAAAATGGCGTTAAACAGTAGAGTATGTCGCCAAAATATGTCATATTATGAAAATTAACTCCTTTTAACAAGTACCACAAGCCCTCCAAGTTTCGTTTGATTCCATAACTTCTATCAAAAGTAATCTCAAAATTTTAATCAAGCCCCGTTTCAATGTAGACCCGGTCTCCCCTATATATCGATATACACCAAGAAGTTTTTAACTCTTAAAATCAAAAATCAATTTTTTTAAAGAAATTGGTTGTAATCGATTGAAATCGAATCAAATCGATGAAATTGATTAAAATCGCTCTCCAGAAAACATTTTTTGGCGATTCTGGAAAACGTTTAGCGATTTCACGCATTTTAAAATCAGTTGGAATCGTTTGAAATCGATGAAAATTTTAAATCAATAACTATTGAATTATTCGAGATATGCAACCTTGAAAAAATTTTAGTTTTTTAACAATAACTTAAAATTGGCATAACCTACAAAAAAAGTAAAACAAAGAAATTGAAGTTTTTTTTCTCTAAATGATGCACTTTGTCCGGAAATAAAATATCATTTTTAATTTCTTAAAATCGCAAAAAACTAATTTACCAAAAACTAAAAATGAATAAAAAAAATTAAAGATCGCTAAAAAATTTTTTTTACATTTTTTCCCAGAGTTCTTAAAAATACATCGAAATCACTTTGTCCGATCAAAATCGAAACATAGGAACATATTTTTTTTTGGTGCCAAAAAAATACATCCATCCGTGCGCCAAAAAGTGGACACACGAAAATTTTTTTCATAAAAATAATATATTTTGACTCCTTACATCATAAATAACATTTTCAACACAAGTTATAAAAAAAATTTTCCTGCATGATTTCAAAGCTTCCTCTATGAGGAAGCAATATTGTTAGCAAGTCGAGTGTACGACTTTTATCGCTGTCATGTGATCCCCCAATACACTCGTGGTTGGCTTCGCCGACGACTCGTGTGTGGTGATTACTACTCGTGCGAAAAAGATGCATTTTACGCCCTTGTTACGAAAATATCTATTTTCTTATTGTAACAACTCTTTATGATCAAATCCCCGCCTCGCTGATGTTTTTCTTTGTTTTCTACTTGGCGCTAGATTCAAAACGCTAAAAAGTTGGTGGCATCTAGTATGCCTCTATCTTTTTAATGGATATTTTTAAAAATAAAATTCAACTTTGTTTGTAACAAGTTTAAATCATTTAAAACATTTCAAAATCTTATAAAATAGTCGATTTCATGCCAATAAACTACGGCGGGTGTCAATTGTATTAATATATCAATTTTCATTAAATAACTTATAAATGTGATAATTAGCTAATATAACTTATACAAATATTTGGAAACGAAATATTTTTGAAAAATACGTCATATTTCAACATGTAGATGAGTTATTAGTAATTGTGTTTGTCGTATAAAAGGTGCGAAATGAGATTTAAATAAATAAATAAATAAAAACTATGGTTTTTTTAGAAACCTGTTATTTGATTTTATGTACTTTTATTAGATGCACTAAACTTACAATTAGTTTTCTTTACAAAATGAATTATGTTGTATTGTATAATAGTTTACATAAATTATAAAATTGGAGCGATTGATTTATTGTTTGTAAAAAATTCTTCATAAAAATTAATTTATTAAAGATTCTTTTAGTTTTAATAATATTGACTTTATTGTTATTAATATTTTTTGCAAGAAAACATTCATTAAAAAGAGATCAAATACTATAAACCCATTTTTCCTTACAGTTGGCAAAAATAGAAGTGCGTCTTAAAATTTCAATTGACCACAGTTTGTACAGGGTTTGCCTATCGATATGTGAGCTGCAGCTAGACGATCTGCTAATTGTCCCAGCTTTTGATCATTAATCGTAATCTTGTCTATGACTGATTTAAGTACTAGTTTCGTAACAGGAAACATTTTTCCAATCCAATTGGTCCTTATTGTTTCTGAATCTAAGATTCCCTTAGCTCGTCGATTCATCTCCGCAAGCAATTCTGAAGGAAGGTCGGTTCGCATGTTAAAAGACAGTCCTGTTAACCATTGTATAACTCGATCTTTACTTGCTTGACCAAACTCGTCTAATAGTCGTTTTTTTATACGCTCATATTTGTCATCTATCTGTCCATCCTTAACCTCAGCTTCTATAAGTTCAAGCTTTCTGGTCCCCAGCTTTGAAATAATTAAATTCGATTTTGATCCATCAGATTTAATACTGTATTCATCAAAAATGTTTTCAGCGATGCTAAACCAACCATCCGGATTTTCAGAATTAAATTCGGGCAACACAGTTTTAGCTACTAATAAGCTAATTTTTTCAGCCCAATTATCTTTCATATCAAGCAGAGTATCAATGTTTGTAGAATTATTATCATCATCTAATTTAACGAGCATTGATTTGTATTTTTCAACGCTTAAAAATGCCTCGGTTATTTTATTAAGATGCTCCTTATCAATCGCTTTTGACGTGACAGCCGCCAAAAGAATTTTTAATGCTGATTCACTTATATTTACCCTTTCTTCTTCACATGAAACCAGAGCTTTAAAAGCTTTATTTGAATTCTCATTTTCGTTTTTTTCATTCATCATGATTTATAATATTCGGCTGCGTTTATTGAATTCTTACAAAAGTTACTAGATCCAGACAACTATCTAATCTATATTATATGAACTATGTTTCTGCAAAGATTAATTAAAATTATGTATCAACTAGAAAAATAAAATATTTTTTGTTTTGCTAAATAAAACTTATTTTACTTACCAAAATGGCTATAGGTTTTCGTCCTGCTCGTATAACTGATCCAATCGTTCTAACGTCTGGTTCTAGAAATAACTAGCTTGGGATTTGAATTTACCAGACTGCAACTTCTCCCCGAAAGCAATGAAATTTAACCATTTCGAGCAAAGCGTCCACTTACAATAGGTGAAAAACAACATACGCTTTCACTTTTATATTCAAATTGCAAACAAGTTTGATCCTGTTGAATACTCGGGTAGACCACGTAAAGACGCAGCAAAGATTTAGTCCTACTTTCAGAAAATGAACAGTTGTAATACGAAAGAAATTGAAAGATTTGTTAAAAGTAGAGGTTTCTACTAAATGTTCATTTACATCTAAATTTTTTTTTTCTTTTGCAATCACAAATTTTATTTTTTTACATATATTTTTTACAAAAAATAAATTGTATTTTTCTTATATGTAATATGACAAAAAGTAATATACAACCAACAAAGTGAGTTAGTCTGAGTTTTTGATGCAATAAATGTATAATATAAATTTAATGCATAAAAAATGCGATTCCTGTACAAACATAATTATGTATACAAGTATTTTTAAGTGAATTTATAATATATTAAATCTTACGCGCCGCGCGCGCTCTTGCTTTTGAGATAAAATAACTTGAAAATTTGTTAAAAAATGTATATTTTTAGTTTTTTATTAAATCATTGGCACGTCTATTGGATAAAATGTAAAAAAGCGACTAATAATATTCAAAAGTTTATCAGCTTGTTTCATTTAATGGAAAAAGAAAATATATATTAAACAGTTTTTATGTTATACGTGAATTTTACTTATTACAAATTATTAATTTTCAAGTTATATTATAAAAAAATAATTTTAAATCTTACAATTATTTTCAATAATTTAAACTCGTTAATTATAATATTCTAGCAAAAAATTTAATTTTAGAATTAAAATTAAAATTTTCGCGCTTGTTTACCATTTAGCTCGTTCGGATTGGTCGAAAATCAACCAATCACATCACAAATAAACTAAGGACAAGATCTAGCTCATCTCTTTTTACATTTATAGGAAAAGAAATGTAAAAAGAAGTTATATTTATTAACGATTAAATTAAAACAATTATGGTGAAGTTCGTGCCTCTAACTTTTAAGCACTTTTGGTTTGATTTAAACGTTAATCTAAATAATTTACTAATTGATTAGTAATCAATGGTAAAAGTGGCAGGGCAAAAAATGTTGTGGGTTACATTTAGACAAATAATCACTGCTGCAGCTTTGTAAATCATTAAATAATCGTTTTTATAAACTGTTTGAATGTTAGTCTTCTGCTATTTTACTCATGGTTGCAAGTTTTTAAATTAAAAAAAAAAGTCATTCCTCATTCAATTTTGAATAGTTAATTACTCATTCGTTTAATTAAATTCATCATTCAATTATGATTTGTAATGACTGGGTTGTTTAATTCATTAGATCAAAAATCTATAGTTTTTCTAAAATATTGATGTAATGGCTGAAACTTCTTTAGGGGCGCTGAATTCTGTACAATTACCCTACACCTACACCTTTCACATTCTAAAAATTCAATGACAAAACTGGGTATCTATTTTAATTTTTTAAATACAATATTTTTTTCTTAAAGCTTAAGTTTTTACCTTTAAAAATAGTATTTTAAAGTTACATCATTTTCACCCTCGCTACAATTTTTTAAAAAAAATCTCATTTGGATGTTGTGCTATGTGTGATGAAAAAACCACTGCTAACTACTTTAGCAGTATGCTTTCTCAAAGGTATACCATTGGTTTAATCACAGCTTGGAATTAATATTTATTTATCTATCGATCATCGATTTCTTCTCAAAGTTTTTTTCTTAAAATTTTACAAAAGCAGGAAAGAGAGGAGTCATATCAGACTATATCGATTGGGGATTACATTATACCTACAGCACATACCTTATCGGGCATTAATACATTTTATGCTAGATCTTTGATATGATGGAATTATTTATTATTCTCTTTATATTTAATCTTTTCAGTTTTAGTCGTTTTATTTGACAAAGATAATAGCAGTGTATTATATGTTTAGATAACAAGAATTAAAAAAACCTAGATCACTAATTTATTAAAAATTCAATGACATAATCAAACCTCAAATACGTATATTAACATTTTTAATACGTCGTTGAAATTCATATTTTTTGACTAAATAATGCAAAAGAATAAATTAAAAAATTAAAAAAAAATAAAAATCCATATTTAATTAATTTTTATTACAAAATGTATTACAGAAAAATTTAATTAGTGACAATTCAAGACACGTGTCATTAATTTAAGGATTGTTTCTTAAATTTTCACTGCATATTATTATATTCTTGAAATATTAGCAGACTATTCAACATCACCATTAACTAATTATATCTGCAATTACGAATCTGCCAGGTCTGTACAAATTAAAATAATATATTGTTTTACTTATGAATGTACTAAAAAACATATTTTTTTTTTAAATATAATGACTTACCCTACATTCTCTGATTTGTTCAGATGTACTATTTGTAAAGCAATCTGTTCCACAAAACTTCAAAATGAAAAGAATAATTACATAAGTTAGTTTTTACAGGTAAAGTATAATTAAGTTAAAAAGATATTCGGTATAATATTTTAAAGCGTTGCATATTATATAATATAAACACATTTTTTAATTTAAATAATACGTTTTGTATAAATATCTGTTTTCGCAATATTAAAGTTAAAGCTAATATCACGTATATCCATGTTAAATAAAGTAATAGATTACTAAAATTAGTTTTATATTTTAATCTTATATATAAAAAAGAATAACATTTTTTTAATTACAAACTCTAAATAATACTCACATAAAAGGTGGCATACGTTTCCTAGAATTGTGAAAGATAGTTTTTATTAACTCATGTAGAAATAATTAAGAAACAATAGTAACCACAATAAGCATCGATAGATTATTACTCACCTTTATGGAAAAAACTAACATGGCTATAACAATCAGCCAAGCTAAAGAGTACGATATTTTCAGCATTTTTAATCTGTAATAAAATTTTTAAATATTTTTATTAGGATTTTATATTAGATATTTTTATCTGATATCACAAGACAACGTGGCAACAGCGCTGGTGAACAAATTTTTACAGACATATCTATTTGAGATTGCTGTTTAAAGATGATTAAAATTATGTATAAATAATATTCTATAGATCCAAAACTTTTTTAAATGATTGATTGCTTTTACAATTTCAAAAGCTTTGGAGCCAATGGGGTTTTTAATAAACAATTTTTATCATTAACAGGCTAATATTTTATGTAAGCCTGTAAAAATTTGTGTACCAGTGCTGTTGCCACGTTGTTTTATAATGTCAGCATGAAAACTTCTTATACATATTTTATTTTATTACTTATATGTACTCGAACACCTTCTTTCATTTTGCCTAGAATGGAACCTACGATGGTCAATTTAGAAACGCTACGCTATGCTATCTGAGCTATCTAGCTGATTCAAATGTTTCTTTTTGTATTCATTTTATATTTCAACAAGAATAGCTTTTTTTTTACTTGACATAACAAAGAATGTAATACATTATCGCCAAGACGGATATTGGATCAATAGGCAAAAAAATTAAACTTGTGGCTTGTAGATTACGTAAATAAGTTTATAA
This sequence comes from Leptomastidea abnormis, assembly GCA_030522805.1. Lineage (NCBI taxonomy): Eukaryota > Metazoa > Arthropoda > Insecta > Hymenoptera > Encyrtidae > Leptomastidea > Leptomastidea abnormis. The sequence goes on from JAPYZE010004710.1 coordinate 7,193, forward strand.
TTTTATCTTAATTTTAAGCATAACTTGAAAAATGTCTAAATTTTGAAAATTTTGGTGACCAATATTAGACAGATCTTAGATGGCAAAACAATTTTTCCGCTTTTTTGCATAATAATAAGGAAAATAAACATTCATTTTTCGGATTTCTTCTCTTATAAGCCCGATAACAATAAATGCATTAATATTTTCAATTAATTTTATTTTTTAGTGTTAGAAAATGAAAAAAAAAATGTTTATTCTAATATAAATGTATAATACATAACAAATAATTACATTTGATGTAGACTATTATTATTTGATGAATAATTAAAATTTATATAATAAAGATTTTCCAACTTACGGTTTCTGGATCAATTCTTTACAAAAGACAAATGTACTACTGATATTAAAATTTGATCGTCGCGAATATATTTATACTTGTAATTTTCAATTAATTTTACCTAATGTTAATTCAAAAATAAGACGTCAATAGTTTCTCAGTTATCGTAAATATTTGGAAACAAGTGTAACTATCGAAAAATATCCGAGAAGAATTTGTAAAAGCTATAAGTTTTACGTAAGAAAATTGTTGTTTATAATTCATATAGTAGAATACTTGATACTAGGCCAAACTCGATATAAGGCCAAACTAGCGCTCTTCCCGACACATCTATTCACACGCGCACTAACTAAAGTTCCCCCATCCCACTCCAGCCAAGTATGTAGTTACAGGGGAAAGCGGGGCTAGTTGGCAGGGTTTTTATAAATGATTTTTTTTACGCAAATTGATGAAAGATAATTAAAAAATAATATACCACCCTTTATTGCTTTTATAAGTCAATCTTTTGATAAAATAATGCTGTTTGATACTTTAATGTACATCCTAAAGTTTGGAAGCTTTTTGCCAAAAGTAGACTTGCTGCAAATGATTTCGGCCAACCTGGTTCTGGGCCCTCGGTAAACACTTAAATATCTCGTGTAAATGTTTTGGAGCAAAGATCTATATTAAATTTTTTACGATTTAATCGAGAAAAAGGTGCTTAAAAACGAGGTGTATATTTAATTAGCCTTAAACGCGTTGAAAAGAAGTTATTTGAGATTTTCGAAAAAATAAAATTTTGACTATGAAAAAACGAAAAAGGTGTCTCTCTCTGTTGCAAAATAAGGAATACAAGTGAAACCTGTGGAGAAAAATGCGCAATTCTAGTGAACATAAGAATGTGAAGGTTTCATCGCATTAGATAGTTTTAATAAAAAGTTATAAGAGATCGGCCAACCTACCTCTTGTGCCAACTAGCCCCGCTCTTTCCTACATATATTTGAAATGACAGCAAAAAAGCGCTAGTTTGGCCTTATATCGAATTTGGCTTTCTATCAAGTATTCTACTATATAATTTACAAGGTTAAAAATTCTATTCCCAGTCTGTCAATTACTCAATTGACGTAATTGTATTACGTAACTACAATATTTTTTCGTAAGTAATGCGTAGCAGAATATTTATTCTGTTACAGCTGTTGCTATACTTCGTAGAGAAAAACAATATTTATGAAATTCTTCAAAAAAGGTATGTGTAGTCAAAATTTTTTAAAAATTTTTTTACATGTGAAAAATTTATTGCAACAGAATTTTTTAAATTATATTTAATGCAATTTTATTGAACTGACGATGAAATTGAAAATACTGATTTGATCAAAGTATCGAGTATAAAATTAATTATTCAGTATTCTGATCACAATTGAATAGAGGAGAGATTGGGGCTATATTGTAACCTTCTTTTTCATCTGCCTGTAACTTTTTTAATTTTTAATATTTTCATTCCGGATGAAAAAGGATCTTAAAGATATGCTCTTTAGCTACAAAATCCATTTTAAATTAGTTCTTTAAATTCAATAGTTTAGTTTTGAACTCAAATCTCGTAAAACACAAATTATTTCCATATAGCCCCGAAAGTTGGGGTTATTTTGTAACACACGAGGACATGCTCTATATCAATGTAGATTTCTACACCTGATTTTACATTATTCGTCGCGAATTTATATCTTTGTTAAAATATATTTGTCGGCGCACAATCTAAATGCGACTTATAGATTGTGCGTCAACTGAAATATTTTGAAAAATTCGCAAATTCACGCCAAAAACTGCAAAATCGATAATTGTCGGTAACTATGAAGTTAGGGTACAACTAGAGCATGCCCTTAAGCCTTTATTATAGTTTCAAACTGTAGTATTTAACAAAAAATTTGCACCCCCAAGCGCATTTGTAGGTGCTTTAGATCGAAAGTTATAGCTATTTGAAATTAGGATAAATTTCACCTTAAAATGGCATTGAAAATTCATAATTCTATGACTCCGATTTTATCCAAATGAGATCAAAATCAAGAGGGGCAAATTTAAAAAAAAATAAAAAAATTTATATTTTCATACTTTGCCTCCCTGTAACTTTGCTTCTAAACAATGTTTTAGTCGCTTCAAAAGCTAAATTAAAGCTAATTTTAAGTACTTTAATCTCTTTTTTAAATCGTTTTTCTATCTTTAAAAAAAAAAATTACAGGTGAAATAGTGAGAAAAAGTGAGAAATTTTATGGCCTTATTTCATAATTCAAAGGATTTGCAGGTCCTTACTATTTGGATATGCAATATTTATGTTAAAAATAACTTTTTTTTTCCAATTAATATATACTTATATGCTGTGATTGTATGTAACATTTTTTTTAATAAAAAAAAAATTGTATTATAATCTAGAATAGTACTGTAATAAGTGATCCATTTTTTAGATTGTTAAACCTTATAAAATTTCGTAAAAAAAAATAAAATGTGAAAAATCGGTCAACTTGACCACCTCTCCCCTACATACCTTGGACCTGTTCGTTAACCTAAGAAAATTAAGGATATGATACGTCACGTAACCCAAACGATTTGTATAGCACATTCCAGGAAAAATAACAAATGCCTTTTAAGGGCATGCTCTAGTTGTACCCTAACCCCATAGTTACCGACAATTGTCGATTTTGCAGTATTCGGCGTGAATTTGTAAATTTGTTAAAATATCGCGCCGACAAAAATATTTTGACAAATATTTAAATTCGCGACGAATAATGTAAAATCAGGTGTAGGAATCTACGTCGATATAGAGCATGGCCTTAAGGAAAACTAATTTTTTAATTTTTTTCATCTTTTTAGCTCATGCAGTGACAAAATCAAAAGGTGAGATGATAATAGCATAGTAGAAATTATTTTATTTATGAAAATCATCAAATAACAGTGTAAAACTTCAAGTTTATGCAGTCAATGAAAAATTTCAAGTCGATATCTTTGTCACATTAAAAGTTATCATGCTCAACGCATTGGTCATCAACAAGCGTCAGTTTTATATGCCTCGCTAGCTTACATACTACTGTTAAGTGTTTATAGCTTGACTGCTCTCACACGGGTCAAGCGCGTGACGGGAATACCCTTAGACTCGTCGCCGCTATGCGATTTTCCCGAAATCAACAAGCGTAGCAGTCAACATTACTAGCGTGTTTACGCCGAGCCGTTCACGCGATGTAAACAAACTCTCCTGAGCGTCACAGTCATGCGCGTTGCCTATGGGATAGAACTAAGGTTTTTTTCTCTGTGCGAGCTTGCAGGATTTCTCTTCGTGCTTTCCGTTGCCGGTGGCAAAAAGGGGGAGATCAAAATGATGTGTTTACAAGTCGCTTTTTCCCCGGTCCTTTCGTCCCGCGCGAGATAGTTTCTAACAAGTAACGCGTTGGTGATAGGTGCGCGTAATACCATAGTGCTTTTCTTAGGAGAGAGATTAAGAGATGCGTGTAAGATGTAAAACAAAAAATAAAATAATGTACATATAAAACTCGGCTGATTTATGAAGTGGACATTACTTGTTTAAAGAACGTAAAGCTGATACATTGCGGGGTTGCAAATGCTGCGTAGCTTTGTAGTCGTAGGGGGTCGGCTAAGGGACACTGAGATTAAGCTGAATTGAATAGGTTCACTTCCCTCCTACTCCTGAAGCAACCACTCGAACAAAGCCAGCAAGCTAAACGTCGGGTCGTACAGCCGTATGCAGCTCTACGTATTCTCCACGTAATGTTTTTTACACTAAATAATTGTTTAAAATAAATATTATATTACTATGTTTAATCGGTGTTTTGGGCAAATAATTATCGAGAACGATAATTTTTTCCTACTCGAAATACTCCACGGGTATGTGGATTGTGAAAATCGAGCGACTTTTCTACTAAATTCAGC
>JAPYZE010004711.1:0-17388 GCA_030522805.1 Leptomastidea abnormis
TTTTCGTTAAGTATATGACCTAACGAACAAAATGCGCCCTCAATCAGGAGCGTACCTCGAAATTGAAAATTTTTATTTTTTGAACCACATAACTACCCCATTTTTGAAGAATTGCTCATATACACGAGAGAGGGAATATTGCGGTGTCTGCGGGATGGACCGCGGCGTTATACACAGCATCCCAAAGAGATAGAGAGAAAGACTCTCTTGCGAGTATATACATATTGCCTATATTGTACCAAGCTCGCCACGTGCTCGCTATGTTACTGCTTCTTTCGCTGTACGCGTGTATAGGTATATATGTATGAGCTTGGATATATGGCTGCTGCTTCCGACCCCTTATAGTCTCAGCTTCGTTCAGAGCTTGTTATCTTATTGTATTGTTAGCGCGTCTGCCGTCTTTGGTAGAAAGAGAGAACCAGCAGGTTTAGTCTCATCTCCCTTACTATGCTCTTTTCTCTCTCTCTCTCTCTCTCTCCTCTCCCTTGTCCAACTCGTGTTCTTGTAGTCACTGCGCGGTCAAAGTCTCATGATCCACTAACTTCTCATTCTCCTTACTTTTACCCCCTCTTACTCTACACTATATACTACTTCTTCACTTGCTCTCTTCTTCTTCTTCTTCTTCTTTGACAAAGGTAACGTTCAAAGGTCATCTTCTGAACTTGCTCTCTCTCTCTGTACTATTCTTGAATCCTGCATCTTATACTTATGTGACTCAGTTTCAAAACTTGGTTTGCAAAGACTATTTGTTAAGGTAGACATGTTGAGTATCATTTCTATGTTGTAATATCTGCACTGACTGTATTTTTCTTAAAAGTTGATTAAATATCTAATTGAAATTGTTTAATTATTAGTTACATCCAGTAAATAAAATTAATGTCATGATTAAATATTTTGTATTATATAAGACTTTTAAAATATTTAATATTTTATAATCACTTTGATTTTTGGAAATTAATTTATAACTACTCGATATAACGACTGTTAATATAGTATCATTACATTTTTGTACTTACATTCAAAGCGTTCCTATATTTCTAAAGCTATATCCTCGGTCTGAGATATACCGAAAAGCAACATCCGAGGTCCAGCTCTTACGTGTTATACAAAGCCATTATCATCGACAAAAAGCTTTTTCTCCTTCATGCAAATACGAAGGACAAGGGAAGGGAAAGATGTAGGGAAGAAGAGACCTCGCTATATAATATTATGTACACAAATGCCAGTCTCTCTTGCGCATCTCTTGGACAATAAGCGCCTCATTCTCTCCCGTTCGCCTTTAATGGCGCAAGTGCTTACATGCATATAGTTGCCAAGCGACTTTCTGCAAAAGACAGAGATGAAACGAGATCAGCGATGTGCAGCGAAAGAGAACCGTCTTCATTATTCTAGGCTGCAGAATCCAGCTACTACCCCTAATCTCATTGCCTCTCTTTCCTCCCTTCTATGTCTATGACCAAAATATATGGACTATGAGATGTTTGTGAGAAAATGTGATTGCAGCTTGTATAGATCTTTTTTATCCAGCTTCCGCTTCCTTGGTGGCAAGAAGAATTATGCGAAGTCTTTCTGATAATTCTTGTTTCACTTTTGCACGACTTCCTAGATTGTGACCTTGAGTCGCGAGCTGGTTTTTAGGCCTTGATCTTGTGACGTATGTAAGACCATTTATACAAAAAAAAATGTGAGATTCTCTATGTATTCATGATGGTATTCACGTAGAGTTGACTATTGAATTAATTTAGAATTTCTTAGAAGAGATCTTGCATCGTTAAACTTATCTCTAGAAGTAAAAGTTAAATCTTATTTATTTGCCTGACTGCAGTTTTGGGTTTTCTTGACGTTATAGATAAAATTGTAACGTTTGTAACTGTAAGATTTTTAGTAATCGCAGATAAAATATTTTTATGAATTGTTAGGATCGATCGTACACGAGTCTGCTCGTTTTAAAACATCTTAACGAGATGAAATAATCGGTAAATTTACGTTACCGACCTAACCACATTTTACAATTATTTTAATAAAAATAACGTAAAGTTTAGCAAAACTCAAAATTATATGCACTTCCTTAAGGCATTATTTATCATATTACAAAATTTGAATTTATTGTCAGCGTTCTTAAAAATTCTTTACGGTTAGGTCGGTAATGTAGATTTACCGACGCATTTTTTGGAGATATCAAATAAATAAAAAGAGAACTAAGGTAAAAATTCTTACTTATTAAAATAGTAACAGTCTCGTGACTAAACCAGCTAGCAAATCTTTTTTGTAGCAAGAATATTCAAAGAACCCAAACATATTCATGTATACGCTTATACTAAGCAAGAATGTAGGATATTTGAAGTTAATAAAGTCTAAAGAAATCGAGGAAAGAAAACCTTGCTGTACTCGACTGTACAAAGCAAGACATAGGAAAGAAAAATAAAGTGAAAAAAATAGAGTCAGCCTCAAAGCAAATAAATTCTTTTTCTCTACTGTAACCTCAATGACTGCGGTGTGTTCTTCTCTTAGCAAGCGTTGATAATTTGGCCGGTATTCTTTTTTCTCAGTGAATACCGCTGTTTGGAACTTTTTTCTTTTTATCCGTGTGGCTTTTTCTTGCTCTCGCCGACGCAGCAACGGCTTGTTTTATCAAAGGACACTTGTACGATTGTTCTGTATATGTGTATATTTATGAAGAATGTTACTTTATGGTCACGCGTGTATAAAAATTCTCACGCATTGAGTGTATTTGCTCCGACCTTTGATTTACTGAGTCGCGAATTTATTTATGGCGTTTACGGATTAGATTGTAAGAAAAAATACACGATTTGTGTTGTTGTTCTCGAGTTTTAGGCAATTTTTAATTTTAAAATTATAGGTATACCGAGCGAAAAACACGCGTTGCCTGTTACGACTGATTAATTTATTTCGTATAAAAAATTTTTTATAAGAAAAAGATTCAGTTTAAAACTCAATATTTTCTCTTTATACAAAAAGTACAGAACTACTTTTCGAGAATGTAATATAATTCAAAAGTTCGATACGGACTTTACATTATACCTTTCTGCCCGAGCTGCAATAATGAAAATTTCCACAAGAAGTTGGAAAATTTTGAGGAAGATTCGGAAGTACAGAAGTAAGAAATCCTGCCGAGTATAAAAGTAAAAAAAAAAGGGGTATGGGTATACTATATAGAGGTTTGCCCCGTAGAGAAACTCGGCCTGGCAGCAGGCACATGAAGGCAGCAGTAGCAGCAGAAACTCGCAAAGATTCTCAATGTATCATAAAGCCGACGAATTTCGGCACAGCATAATCCGTTAATTAAAGGGAAAGGCCACTTTCCGGAGCGGCTGCGAGCGAGCGAGCGAAGAGAGAGAAGTAAAGAGAAGTTTCTCTTCATGGCTCGCTCTCTTTCGTATATATACAAGCTGCAATAGCAGCAGCCGCATCCCTTTTTTACCCTCTCTCCAAGCTACTTCTCAGTGCACGCACGCGTAATTTTAGCATTTGCAGCAATTTGCCGGGCGATTAATTAACGTCACCGCATCAAGCAACCTCCCTTATTCTATTCTCTCATCCCCTTACTTTCTATCTCTCTTTTTCTCTCGACGCCTACTTATAGTCATGTAGTGGAAAAAAGGATGTTTTATTGTTTTCCACTGTATGATGCATGAGACTCTTGCACTTATTTTTGCTTGCTGACATTCGAGTGAGCTTTTATTTCAACCAAGTATGATTCGCGTTGTTTGAAATGACAAAAGTTTTTTTACAATTGAAGGTAATGTTAAGGGTTTTAAAATGACATTATGATACGTTAAATTGTGTTTTTTCTTTTCTCTTAGTTTTAAATTTGAAATTAGTCATTGTACACCATTTGCGATTGATTAATTATTTATAATGTTTAAATTACACATAGAGGTATGATATTGAACGAGAAAGAGATGATTTTCATACATGCGTGAATATATCAGTCTGTAGCATCAATGATTTACGGCTATAACCTCCCATACAAATTTTAACCGGTTTACAGGTCGAGCCCCCTCTTCTCCTCCTCTTATCCTTATACCTCCTCCCTTACCCTCGTAATGTCAACGGCAAGTATGGTAGTGGCTGCAACACAGCGACGGCAATTTGGAAATCAAGTTTTCGCATTTTTAATTTTTTTTTTATTTTTTTTTTTTTTGCTCGCGGCTAGGGATTAGGTTTTACATTTACATTTTATGCAGAGAACCTGCCCCTGCTGCAGCATCTCAAATTAAAGCGGATGTATATTTTCGAATTCTGGCGCCGGTGTATATAAACGCGTCAGGTTGTAACCCAAACAGAAAAAAAAATATATCAGTCTATCCAATAAATTTATAAGAAAAAACTTCTCTACACGTTGTAGTTCGTAATGCTAGAATCAGCAATTATTTTAGCTAATTAATACGTAAATTTGACAAATTCTGAAAAATATAAGAAAAAAAAAATAATAAAGCAAGATTATCGCGATAAATTTATCTGGCTGATTAAAAACAATATCATATACATGCGGTAAACTGTACATAAGCTCTCAAGCAAGACGAATCAAAAGACAAACAGCTGCTCATGCATTCTCGAGACCACTTTCTTTTTTTTTTTCTTTCATTTGCACAAGAGCAATCCGCGAGTACGTACGTAAGTGCACACTTGCACGGTACGCCACAAAAATTACGGTGGGTGGAGAAGTAAAGAAAGGGTAAGGGTAGTGAAAAAGAAGGAGGAGGAGGAAATAGGGGATGGCTTCGGGTGAACAGACCGAGATGGAAGAGCAAGCGCTAGTAAAAAGGCGAGAAGGGCAGCTCGAAAAGATGACGGCTAAGGGGTGAAGTGTAAAGAGGATGGAGGTGCAGAAGAAAGAAAGAGAGAAGGTAGAGATAGTGTGGAAGCCCGGAGGCGAGTGAGTGTGCACGATGCTACTACTGCTGCTACTATACGTATATATTTCAATGCAGCTGGCGCGCGTTTCAGTTTAGGGGGAGGAGGGGGGAGGAGCAACTTTTTTCGAAAGTCCGACTTGTCATTCGCGAGAGGCGGAAAAACTTTTTCGAAACGTCCGAGCTACTTTTTGTCTTGAAATCCCGGACGCTTAAAACTTTGACTCTCTTTCTCCTCTTTCCTTTCTGTGCTCCATCTCTACCCCCATTTTTTCCTTTACCTCTTCACCTCTCTAGGCTACACTGTACTTACTGTATATACTGAAAAAAGGAGTGTTAGGGAAAGGGAGATAGAAGAGAGGGGCTCGAATCAACTCGCTATGCGATGGGAAATGCACTGGCGATATTTGCATCAAAGAGTACTTCGATCAGATTTTAGTTTATGGGCTTCTTTTTGCTTTTATTGGAATTCGTCAAGATGGGAGGAAAGTTCCTTCGAGCCTTAGGGTCCGAGGTATAGTTAGGTATATCTTAGTTAGGCTCACGTTGAAAATCGTTTTTGCAGATAATAAAGCGACGTTTTACATGTTATTCATTATGTGAATTAGACTTTTAACCTATGACTTTTTAATTCACTAGGAATTGCTTTTTTATTAATTTTCATATGTATTTATTTCAATTAAACTTTTTAACAAAAACTTATATTTTACATGGTACAAAATCTGAAAGAAATTTTTAAAAAGTCCAATATATTTTCACGTCTATTGAATTGAACAATTCTTATCTTTCTTTGAAGGTTTACAATTTTTATTATTTTTTGATGGTGGTGATGACGGTTTTGGTAATGGATCTGGAAATGCTTTCCCGAAATTTCGAGATTCGCCAATTGGCTTCTTGAAAGGTGGTGGAACATTTTCAGGTTTTTTAGCTGGTTGAGAGTCAATATATTTCTTACAAAACCATTCCATCATGACATTTAATTTAGTCACAAGATTCAAAATAACTTGCTCCAAGTTAACAGAGTCTCGTAGAGTTCGCCTTGAAGTGCGTGAACGTAATTTTGCTTCAATGTCATTTTGTAAACGCTTCATTGAATTATCATTTTCTTGTGACAACTTTATTTTAGCCTTATTTATGTGATCAACGTTAGATTCTATTGAAGTCGTGACAAAACCGATAAATTATTATTTGTTCTTATTAATTTTATGATTTGATGTAACTCATGCTTTATACATTTATACCTATAGGTACCTATTTTACATGCGTAATCGATAACGTTTTTGCCACATCTACTGTATTACTATTGTAATTAAACTTGTATATTTTACAATTTTTGTTCTAATCTTGTTTATATAGGTTAAATAGCCCCTTATGTGGACACGTACCAGTATGTGGAAACTTTTGAATTTAAACAATTATAACAAATATGTAATTACGCGAAGTAAAACTATTATCATATTAATGAAAAAATAATGCTTTAATTTTTAGTAAATGTTCAAACTTGAAAGTAAGTGTTTTCAAATAGACACAAAAAAATAATCATTTTGATACGTGAAAACTACCATCCTAATGTTTATTTTTTTCTTAAATATAACAAAATAACCAATCTTTCTTTATGATTTGGCAAAATTTTTAGCATTTTAGAAAATTGACAATATCAAGTTTAGTCTTTATTATTATAGTTCAGCGTCCTTTTGCTTTTCTTAACTCTTGGCCTTTACTATTTCTCAAAATTTTCTATTCGAAGCTAGAATCTTAAGAGAAAAGTGAAGAATTGGAAAGTAGTTGAAGTTCCATCTGCATCAAATAATTTCGTAAACTTTCGGACCATCACTTTTCTCGTAAATAAAACGTGGAACTGTATAAGCTTTACGACTTAAAAGCTGGCCACCGATGACTTTGAAAGTGAGCTATAGGTATCTAGTTAGGTTCTATTTTGCTGCAGTCATTTACTTGGTCTTGATGTTAAAAAATTCAACATTAGATTAGAGAAAGAGTGTATTGCATAAATATGTTTGTATCGAGTCTTACTTGTTTTTCTTCTTTTTTTTAAATGTTAGCTTTATGTAAAGCATAATTGCTTGTAGTTTATTTGACATCTTGTGGTTCTAGAATGTATATATTTTTTCGAAACTCCTTATTGGTACTTTAATGACACAGTATCTGGCGCCTTTATCAAAAATTCGATACGCGATTGAGACGCTGACGGCTTATGAGATCTTCTAATCAAGTGCGTATTCTGAGTGTTAAAAACCTTTTTTTTAAAGCACTTACCAAAATGCGTAAAGTATTTTACGCATCATATTGTTTTTTACATTCTGTTCATATTTAACAAATTGCTTTTGAACACGTTTGTACGAGCGAAGTTGTTTCAAAAAATAGTATTTGCAATCCTACGTTCAGGCGAAAACTTTTAGACTCATCGAAAAAAAAAATCTGTTTCTCATACTTGTCGCGAAAGATACTATTTCTAACATTTGCTATAATTGCTCACCTAATTTTACATTTTTTATATCCCTTATTGCTTACTACAATCCATTTCAAAATTTTATTTTTTCTCTCTAGATCGACTTATTATTTGAAACTATTCATAATTCTTTCTTCACATTTGCTTCTATTTCTCTTTACACACCCGCGCTTCTATACGTTTTCTTACTACCACCCTTCAATTCTTTACTCTTTTTTTTTCTTCTTCTTCATTTTTTATTCTTTACTTTTCTTCGCTCGCATTTCATGGCATCTATACCTATACTCATTCTTTATCCCTCGCCTGCATTCATATTCCATTTCTTTCAGCTTCTTTCCCTCCTCTTCTCCTGCACATTCTGTCACTCTAGCTCGCTATAGTCTCTCAGAGAGGTTTAAAGAGCGATACTCGATGAGATGAGAAAGCCAAGCCGCCTACCGCAAGATACTTGAATAGTAAGATGGACTAGACATGAATATAAGCTGCAAGGATGGTTTTAAGACCGTGTAAAATCGTCTTACTGCCGGCTATAGACTGTGTGCTGGTGTATCTATACAGATTTAGCGATTTTTAATGTGCCTCTCTTGGCTTTAATATTTTTCTTCATAAATTTTTATTGAATGAGAAGTGAAAGGATTTTAATTTATGTGCTAAAGGATGATGATTTTTATAATTTTGAAAAGACATTTTCATCTAAAGTCAATTTTTATCGAAATGGATTTAAATTTTAATAATAAAGTCTTATTATTCCCCTATTATAAATAATGCAAGTAAAAAGGCTTGAAATATATAATTAAAGTAAAATAAAGTTTAAGTAAAACTTGATTTTTTCGCACACCGTTAAAAATTTTTTCTTTACCTAATAATACATTTTCTTTTACAAAAACAATTAAAATCTAAACTTTCATATATACGTAAAAGTACTGTAGTAAACGTTGGTCATAAAATCAACACAAAAAAACTACTTCACTTACAATTGCATTCACATAGACACTCAGCATAGTCTCACACAAATACATCCTCGGTCGTAATATGTCCAAACAAAATTATAATTCTAACTATTCATAATAAAACATGAAAACCTGCGTGAACTTTATATATACGTATGATTTTTCGCATAGCACTCAAGCGTCTAAAATTTTATCCACCAATATAATTGCAATGCGAAGTTGATTCGTTCGTAATAGTGCGTGACGATAAAGTTCAACTACTATGGTGTTTTATGTCCACTTTTTACTCTCACTATGTTTCAACTTCCTCTATATTCTAACAACCCGCTGGTTTTCTCCTCTTGTTAACGACCATTTAACGTTACCGTCCCCACTCTTTTTTTTTCTTTCACCTCTAGCTCTCTTTCTCTTTTTTTTTCTGATGCTCAAGCCGTTTCTCGAGCAGTTGTCCGGCCGAATTTTAATGGGCTTCGTTATCGCTTTGCTCATTTTTTTTTTTTTTTTACCAGCACGTCCTCCATCTCGTCTACTCCTACGCTCAATTATATTTGCATTGCGTTTGATTTTTCATGAAATTTAATTGAGATCATTTGCTGCTGATGAATTTTTGATTTTTTTCATCAATGTTATTTTTAAACTCGGAATAATGAGTTATTTGACGCTCAAGTTATTTTTATGAAATACTCTTTTGAAAATGATTTATTTTCAATCTTTGATTGTAAAATAACGTATTACATTTGTAAAATTTAAATATTTAAGATGAGATGATTAGATTGTAAGAACAGTAGCTACGTCTTTGTTCAGGATTTTATTTATGTTTCAACAAGTTTTTTTTTTCTTTTTCTCTTTAATTCAATCTTGACTGTAGTATTCACAGATAAAAATTGTTAGATAAGTTATATTGTCTTATAATAATTGATTACAATCATCTAATACAACGTATATCAAAAGCATTGTTCATTTTCCATTTCTTTTTTCTTGAATATAAATCATTGAATATTATTTTTCTCATTAACAACACTGACTAGAATTTAAATAATTATTTCGAAATATCTACAATCAATAAAATAAATCAATCTACTCATTTCCAATTAACTTGAAAATCAAGTAATAAATTATTTGATATTAAAATCTATTGTCAACTGCAATACATTGGTTTCTTATCTAAAAACTTCATATACATTTCTATGCATCAAAAGCCAAAGGGTAAGGAAACACTGTATGCTCGACCAGAGCTTATACAATACAGCAAATACTAAACTCCGACAAACTTTTAAATCTTGTTTCTGACCACTATCATGAAAGGTCAATCTTTATCTCAGTATCTTGAATCATTCTCTCTCTTTCTTTGCCTCCTCTTACTTCTCAACTGTGTCTTAGTCTTCATACAGTTTCTTATTCATCAAACTTATAAAAAATTTCGTACTTGGTACATCCGATCCAATAAATTGATAACTCGCAGTTTTTTTTTCTCCAAATAATCGTTTAATTACAAACTCACAGATACATCAAAATATTTTTGCTATGTCACCAAAATTATCGTACATATGCGTCTACAACCCAATTGCAATTTTATCGCGTATATCGAATTAATCGCTTTTCACCTTCAGACACATAATATATAAAATTAGCGAGAAGCTGCCTTACAAAGAAACTCAATACGCGACTCGATCGAAAAGAGCAATTAATGTCCGAGATCGTGGGTGAGAGAAGACACAGCAAAGCTGAGTAAAAAGGGTAAAAGTAAAACGTGCAGAAGATTGTGGAGGAGCAAATATTCAGGCTTGGTCACGTGCCACATCCTCCCTTGTATATACCTATATGTATATCCAAAAGGGCGAGAAAAGAATTTCTAACATTCCCGTGCGTTTTTCCTTTGTTCAATTCCTTCACTTCACCTGTCGACGCGAAAAAAGAAAAAGAAAAACAAGTTGTATGTAATGTTCTTACACTAGTAGCTCTGGTAATTTTCTTTCTTGGAAAAGGAAATATGGACTTACTTGCAATTTATTGGAGAGAAAAGAAATATCTAAGATATTAGGGGTGTGAGGAATTGTGTTTTGTTTTCGATAACTAATGGGCTTTTTAAGAGTATATTGAGAACAATAAAGGAATGAATAATGGCAAAGTATAATCTCTGTCTATATAGGTATTATATATAGTGTTAAAGAATGTCTGGTATTTTATGTACTTAATGTGCTACATTAAATTTTTGTGCATTATTTTAGTTTATGTGTTACAACATTTCGCAAGATCGATGTAATACAATATGCGTCAAGCACAAAATTTTCTCCAACTTTTTTTTTTTTTTTTTTTTTTTTTTTTTTAATTTACTATTCTGTTTAAACATGATAAAATGATTTTTTTTAATTTTTCTCCTTTCCCTTCCGCAAACACTCCTTTAACTTTCTGTAAAACTCGTCCGTAATAATCATGTAATACTCGACATGTACAAAGTTAGCTAAAAGTTTGAAAATTCGATATTCCAAAAACATGTCGTAGAAATTGTACTACACCAAAGGAACGAATAGATCTCAAATAAAGCAACATAAAATGCCCAACTTCGTAACATTATTCAAAAACTTATACTTTATAGGTACATCGATCCGTAGACAAAAACCAATTTTATATGCGTATGTGTATACCTACATTGTACTTAAAATGAAAGAATGAAAAAAAAAAGATAGAGAAAAGAGATGCAGATTTTTTCGTCTCCGCAAATATCATCAATTTCCTTGGGAAGTAAGGATAAAAAAAAGAAGAAGAAAAAAAAGTAAGAAGAGTTAAGCTTGAGGGCGAGTCTCAAAATTCCGCACGGCAACGACTAAAAAAAAAAAGAAAAAAGAGGGATAGAGAAAGACTGAGCTGGCATAGAAAGTAAATATAATCAAGTGGCCTAGGCTTACAAAGTATTTTCCCCGAGTCTCAAACCTTTAGTCCTTATAATATCCCCTTTCCTTCTTACACACAGCCCCTTATATATACATATATACCTATATACACACAATCGCGAATAAAATGAGAAGTCGAGAATTCGTCGAGAAAGAGAATAAGAGATAGAAGTATAAGAGAGGGGTGTAGGGGATCAGAGAGCCGTTTCTCAGAGCAGTCTGCTGCTGCAACCCATGCACTATACTCCTCGCTAGCAGGATAATTTTCGTCCACTACTCGCTCTTTCGTCTTTCTCTCGGCTGCTTGGACCCCCTCCTCACTTCTTCCTCCCCCCCTTTCACTATACCTTCGTCTCTTTCTCTCAACTATACTCGTCGTCGATCCTTTCCCTCTACCTTATATCCTCGCGGTCAACGTATAATCCGGCGCGTGCACAAGTCCCAAAAAAAAAAATAAAATAAAATAAAATAAATAAAAAAAAACGAAAGAGCTCTTTTGCTCCTTCTCCACCTTCTCTTTTCGTTCGCCATCTCTCTCACTATGCACGTGTGTCCATGTTAAAAGTCATCGCGCGCCACTGGACCTCCTCTCTCCCCTCTCTCTCTCTCTCAACCATCTCTTACTCTTAAAAGATCTTTCTCTCCTTTTCTTTCTTGCTTGCTTCTTTTACCGTCTCTCATTCGCCACCCACCCGATCGTTCTTGAGACCAAGTCTGACTGCAACTCCGTTGCTGGGTCCCCCTCTCTCTCTCTCTCTTTATTTCTTTTACTCGGTCAATGCTGGCTTGACTTCTCTTTTTAATTCTCTCCTTTTCTTTCTCATGTTATACGTCCCGAGAACGAAGGAGTTAAGGCTTGAAAGGATGAGATGGTAGAAAGAGAAATAAAGAACGAGAAGGCAAAGTCGATGTAGCACATTGAGAAGACTCGAAGCTGTGTCTATAGAGATAGAATAAAAGTACTTAGATGGGAGAAAAGAAGTTGAATATGTACATGAATGAGTATATAGATTATGTGAGCATTTTATAAGTTTTGCGGTTGACTATATTATTATTGGCTTATATAAGTATGTAAGTATGGCTAATAAACCAGATACAAACTGGTATACGACCAATTCTGCTCGACATTTTCTTGCATATTTGCTTTAATTATATTCTCTTAAATTAATCCTGCTTTACATCAATTATAAGCAAGAATCAGCGCCATGTACAAATTTATTCTAAACTGATGTTGTGATAAAACTCTGCTAAAGTAAATCGAAGATATATTTTAAGAAGTCCAGAACATTTACTTTAGATCCGATTTTTTTTATATACTATATACGTAAATCTCCACGAGTATTACCTTACTGCAATTGACTACTGCATTGGTCTCTGTTACACACAAGTATATATGTATATAATATACATGCAAGCCACGTTGCTATGCTCGGCAACGAAGGTCGATCAGTTCTCATGAAGTTTCATGGAGTGAGAGAAAGAGGACAAGGGGAAGAGAACGCAGAGTTAAAGAGAGAGGGAAAGAGAGAGAAGAGAAGGGCCACTCCTTCTTTTATTCCGATCGTTAGGCCACGTGCGGTCTCTCGGACACGATAGAATGAGAGGGGAAGGGGGTTACACAGCATATATCGGAACTCTCGATCGCGGCTGACCTGCGGAACCCGAACAGGCCGATTCGGGTGAGGTTTAATTGCAAATTCAGCGCTATATACTCCCCCACCCCTTCTCCCCATTCCCCCCCCCCCTGTACGACTGTGGTGAGTGTATGTGGCTATATCCGTTCGATTAATTAGACTCCAATACAAAGCTCTCGATATATACTATATATACGAACCATCCAGACATATATACATATGAGTGTATGCATGTGAATATAATGCAAGGGACAACTTTTGATTTTACGGTCTTTTTGATGTATTTTTCGAAGCTTAGCATTCACTGTGAAGATTAAAATTAGGGATGAGTACAAATATATGAATAGTTCTATTCTTTTATTTTAACTGTCGCATACGAAGAGGTAGCTTATTTCTATTTGATGTATACATATACATATATACGTATATGCAACTGTCAGATTTGAGTGGAATCTCATTTATGGAGGAATTGAGAAATGTGACCTCTGACATATGTGGATCTAAAATGAGAAATTAATTTATTTTAGGATTTGTGTTACGAGAAATCATTTTAAGAATTTTAAAATAATGTCAATAAATGATATTTTCTTTATCTTTTGAAAAATGTTGAAATGCCGAACATAGATGCATTTTTCATATTTTTACCAATTTATTTAAGGAGTTTCACTAGTTCTTATAGCAAAATAATATTTTTTTTTTCAGAGTTAGTGGCTGCATAAAATTTTATCAATTTAACAATCGTAGAAATTATCACCCGATTGCAGTAAGGATGACAGTCATTTTTGATGACAAAACACTCTTCTGTATTTTTTGACGGAACTAAGGAGTTATGTAAGGTAAAATAAACAATATTTATAATGTATATTATATTTACTGCAACATTTCAAAATATTCACAAGTACCGATTTGTAAATGGGGTAAAAAACATGACAAAATAAGGGGTGGGGAAGGATTTAGGGGCAAAGTTTTTACTAGCGAATGGTGCCAAAGGGGTTAAAAGGTGCAATACCTTCGAAAAAATTGAGAATGATTGCTTTTAATTTGCTGTTCATAATCAATAATAACATTCAATTAATAACCAAAAATTTGTCTAACTGTTTAATATTTACCCATAATGATATTGGTATAAAACTATATTTTCATACAATTATTCTCAAGGCATGTGTATCATTTATAATGTTATAAATGATAGAACCCCCATAATAGCTGTTCAAATTAAACAAAGAGAAACCTGCTAAGTCGAACGATAGCTTATACCCATACGTATATATCTTATATACCTACTAGCTAACAAGTGATCGACTTATTGATTTCTCTTTCTAATACAGGGAAGCAATGTATAAACTAAAGCACGATTAAATAGCTTTTTCCACCAGTCCGTGACTTTAACGCTCCGAACATTTTTCTCTTATCTCGCAGGCACGTTTAAGAGCTCAAGAGGAAATCTAATTTAGTAAAATGTAGTTCTAACGCGGATAGATTTATTGGCGACGAGAGAGAAGAAACATGGTATAAGCTTGGAGTTTAGCTTGATAAAAATAAAAAAAAAAAAATACTACAAAAAAAGGAGTGGTTTCGCGTATTGTCTCTCGGTACAGTCCATGTTAACCTCTGTATATACGTATAAGCAACCAAGGACAGAACCACCAAGTGAAACGGCAAGTATATATACTTTCGAAAAACATATGATACGGTCGAACATGAGAGGCTACAAACTACCCAGACACCACGCCCGATCTTATAACGTACCTCCTATATAATGTACAATAAACTATAAGTCAGACAGAGAGCCATAGCGGCGATGACAAGGCGAAAGTGATAAGTATTACGAGCGAGCCGGAACTTCCCACGTGCTATTGAAAATAAAAAGAAAAGAGGGAGAAAAAAATTCAAATTAAAAGCCAATCTTCTTGTGTCTAAAAAAAGGGGGAAGTAGGAACGAGGGTGAAATAGGAAAATCTCAGACACCTTATCTTTATATTTGCTATATAAAACTCAACTAAAAAAAAAGGCACACGATAAAAGCCTTTGAGAGAAAAATCGATTTCGAAAAAGTCAGTATATATACACGTATACCTATACTCTACACCCTACTAAAAATAAGGAGGGTGAGCAGGAGAGAAAAAAAAGAGCCAGAAAAGAAATTAAGAGAATAGAAAAAAAAGGGCCATGAGTGGTATGGAGAGAGGTAGAGGGTGAGCATATGACATCGTGATGCGGGAGAGCGATCCGTCAAAAAAGCATCCTCCTTCGTTACATATACGTTCGCTGCTCCAACCCCCCCCCCCCTCTCTTTCACCCCATCCCCCGTCAAGGTTCCAAAAAAGCGACACACGCGGGGCGCTTGCTCGCCTGGCGCCTATATACACATATACACATGCATAAATACATACACACACACAGACATACACGTGCACCAGCCGGTCGTGAGCGGGAGAGGGTGAGCGAGCTATGAAGAGGGTAGGCAGCAGCATAGAGCGGTGTGTAGGGGTCGCCGGTGCGGCACCCGATGGGTTGGCTAGGGGCGGTGAAGTGGGGAGTTGGGAAGGGGAGGGGGTTGATAGCGCCGTTGTCCTCGGGCGGTGCTGCGCAGGTCCACCGCACCGGCGGCGGCGCCGCCGCCGTACACCCACACAATTGCGCGTGTTGCGTGTGAAAGAGGGTGGGTGGTGCTATACTGCTGCCACCGTCCAGCAGCGCCGCTAGTTGGGTTGCACGGTAAAAGAGTAAGAGAGATAGCACAGTTACTTGAGTAGGTAGTGTGTAGCATATACATATATGTATATATGTGTGAGGCGCGTCGCGCCGCCAGTGCGAGTAGTAATATTGCCGCTCCCTCTATCCTCCCTCCCCGCGCGCGCGTACCCATCATACAGTTTTAATCGCTGCTGCTGCTGTCTCGTCGCGTGAGTATATATCATAATACTTACGTATAGATATACCTGTGTTTATAATAGAAGACTGGGCCTGAACCCCAGGGCCTCATAGTGCAACGCCCCCGTGTGTACGCCGCAAACAGCCCCTGAGTGTGTACCTCTTCCTCTACCTCTGTATCCCTCAGTCAGTAAGTCTGTGTGTCTGTCTTTGTTGGTGTTGTTACACACGTGCCGCGGTGAAGAGATATAGGTACGCTGGAGAAAGAGAACGGTAGCCCCTCGGGTTGAGGGGGCGAAGAATATGAGTGTATGACGAGAAACGAGGGAGAGGAGGAAGGTTGTCGACAGTGCGGGAATCCGTCAGCTGTGCGTTCTGTACATATACACATACGCTTGCGCCACCGGTAAGTGTTTGTTTCTCTCTCTTTTACTCTTGTGTTTACGTATATATGTAATAATGAAAGTGTGGGTGTGCGCGCGTGTGTGTGTGTGTGTGTGATGTAGTGCCACAACATATCGGCTTCTCGCGCACCTGCTACTCTTGCTCTCAGGCTAGACAAGGACGGATTACTGTCAACTCTCCCACGCTGCGTTAACTCTCCTATATATATACACACACAACTATGACGTTCTTCACCTTCAGAAGACGTTGACGTTGAGGACGAAGACGAAAACGTTGTTACATGCAGTAATATTATATCAGTAATTTTGTAAAGCTGTTTGCGTATATATACGTGTGCTTGTGGGAGTGCCGGTACGTTATGTCGTTTACACGACTTTTCTTGGAAAACGGAATGAGAGAGGGTTGAAATGTATTATATGGGGAGGTTTGACGGTTGTTACGTAGGTTGTATGTATGTATGTACACGTGAATAAGTCGGGTATAATATACTAGTACGTATTTGCAAGATATGTAACACTTACAAACAATTACTTATCAGCAAAACCTTTTTTGATATATTTGATATCTGTATCAATCAATGATCAATAGACTGATAAAAAAATCAAAAATCAACCTCGGTGCTTGCATAAATTTATAAAGTTCGCGAATAAACTGTAACACCGGTATTGCTGTGAAACATGACAATATACAGTAAGCTTGATGGTGCTGCTTTGCGGAGGTGGTTATAAAATAAGCTGAAAGAGAGCCACCACCACCAGCACGCGGAGATAGTATAGAACCGGCGATAGGAGGCGCATCGAGCGGTCTACGCAACGCCGTATAACACACTTGCGAACACACACACACACACGCAGATACACACACACACACACACACACACACACACCCACACACACACACACACACCCACACACACACACGCACTACCTCACAAACGAGTAGTAGGCGAGACTGGATTTTCTGGGTAAGGGGTATTTGGGAGAGGAAAGGGTCAGAGTAGTCAGCAGGATCAGCAGGCGCAAAAGAGTGAGAGGGAGCTATATAATCTGGGCACATATATATAACTATATGTATAAAACAGGCGTTATATAGCACCGCTCTCGCGCTACACTCCGTCCTCGTTTATTATTTTTTTTTTTTTTTTATTTCAGGCGCTGCTGGCTGCGCCGCAGCCGACGTATAGGTTTTATAGCTCTGTCTCTTTCCTTCTCTCTCTCTCTCTCTCTCTCCCTCTCTCTCTCTCTCTCTCTCTCTCTCCCCCCCCTTCCCCCCGCGCGCCCCCCCGCGCCC
>JAPYZE010004712.1:0-18447 GCA_030522805.1 Leptomastidea abnormis
TATATATATATATATACAGGTTGCTGCCGTATACCGTTAATCGCGGCACCTGCAACCCGCGAATATAAGTGATTTAAGGTGGGAGCTACGCACCTCCACGCATTCGATATATCCTTTTTCCCTATCTCCCTATACCCTTTCTACCTTGCGATATGTATACAACGCTTCCTTTCTCTCGGCGTGGAAATACGCGCGTTCGATATGCAATTACGCATGCTCGCGCCGAGCTTTAATGGCAAATTGCCGTTTGCCGTGTAAATGCCGTTTGCTCTTCATTCCAACTTACATAGGCTGGTATCAAACATTTTCCTTGTCCCCCCTCTTGTATTGATTTACGAGCTATGAAAGTGAGAGAGAAGATGGATTTTGGTAGCTTATTTTTTTAGCTTTTCTTCCTAGTAAAATAATTATGGGAAGGATCTGTCCTTGATCTACTTGTATTGCGATTGGCTGAGATTGACCACGTGACTTGATTATGATTGGTTCAAGATGATCACGTGATTTGCATGGGACGGTGAGAAATATATTTTAAAAATTATTATTTTAGAAGACGATTGAAAAGACTTGAAATCCGTGTAATTGATTTGTAAAATTATGGATTATATAGATTTTTTTGAATTTACTTGAAACAGCTACTAAATAAAAAATGCAACATAACCTGTACAGACATAGGTCAGAATAGATAGCGCGAAGCGAGCCTAGATTTAACTAGTCTTTTAAAATACCAGGTCTTGTTTGATTTTGGTAGCTTCAAAGATAAGTTTGTATAGTTATTGTAATAAAAAAATTGCAGTTAGTTTTGTTAAATGACATATATTTTCATTATATAAAAATGCAAGCTTATTGTAGAAATGATGTGTTAACAATTCAATTAACATAAGTATGATTAAGATATTCAGCTATAGCTATATACAATATGAAAATATTAATATTTCAAATTGTATTCATTATCTTTATGTAATAATCGTTCACAAATCGTCTTTGACAACAGATTATGATTAGTTAAGGTCGTATCGGAAAACATGTGTACATATATTCTCAACAAGGTATAGATTTTTTCATTGTATAGATATATACGTTCACTCCATTGTCTTTACCAAAAAATCGCGAATATGACATTCGATACGATTGCTTTAAACCAACTATACTAATAGACTGCTATACATCGTTAACCCAAAATATTACCTATATCTTGTTTCAACAACACACACATACACCAAATACTCGATCTATTATAAAACACACTCATAAATGTTCAATTATTTCATTTAGCTATGATATAGGTACACCTACATCGCTAACACTAATTACATGACACACTATATCTGCATACAAACATAGAATCTTATAAATCAAATTTCATAATATGTCAAACCTAAGTTGGGAAAAGAAAAAAAGGCAAGGGGGGATCCCAGTCAAACGTAATATAAACACATCGATGTAAAGGAATAAGCTCGAAGCGATGTACACATACACACACATGTCGAGATCGCATAACCCACCGTGACACAAGCCGACAAGCGTATAACGTTTACATGCTAACCCCTTTTCTCCTTCGCTCTTCTCCTCCCCATATTTACCTCTTATATACTCATTCTTGTCATTGCAATTGTTTTGCGCGGCTCCAATTGCTCTCGTGCGGAGCTAGTAGATACACAGCGAGAGCTGCACTCATATACATATAGAGACCCACACACATACATAACGTCAAATGCATCATATCAGCGGGTAAGCGTTTATTGTACATACTTAGGTATACGCATGTATGTATACGCAATTGAGATTAGCAGGGGCTCTTGAGCTTTCGATGTATGTATGTATATAATAATATATACGGACGCTCCTTCGTTGTTGAGCTGCGGGTGCAACCTATATATGCTGGTGTAGCAGTACATGAGAGGTGTAATAAGCGACCAACTGCTGAGCGTAACTCTTTCTCTCTTGTCTTCGTTTATATTATATCGAGGACTTGCTTTTTTCCGTCCTCTTTTATCTAATTAATTTCATTATTTATTTAATTTTCAGATATTAATATTATGTATCTTTTACATATTAAGTTTTGAAAAATCTTTCATAATCCTCTAATAAAAAAAATCCTCTAACAAAAAAAATGTTGAGATGAACCTGTCCTCGATCTATTTTTGTTGCGATTGGCTACGATTGATCACGTGACTTGATTATGATTGGTTCGAGCTGATCACGTGGTTTGTGCAGCTCAGTTAGAATAGAATTTAAAGAATGTAATTTTGAAAGATGAGATAAAAAAATTTAAGTGTCTTGAAATTAATGAGTAAGATTGTGGATTCAAAAATAGTAATAATCTATTTTGATTTTATTTGAGAAAAGTTATAAAATTAGAAAATGCAATATAACCTGTACAGACAGATTATAATAAAGTGCGCCTAGATTTGACACTTATCAATTTAACTCAAAACGTAACATTACACAAACACACAAAAATACTCAAACACATAGACATATGAAACACAAATCTTATGATGCACGCGTGTACCATCTTAAGTTTCGCTGTATTCAGTATAATCGCGACTGCTTCGTCAGCTGCATAATAAAAGCTCCGTCACATCAGCAACATATTTTTTTTTTTCGCAATGCACTAAACTCCTGTATCAAGAATCTCTTCTTTAAAATCTCATGTTCGACACCACAGCCGTTAGCTGATCCGTATACATTCACATTTCGCATCGACACTTTTATTATCTCTACACACATACAGAGTATAAGGTCAACGTTCTTTCTTTCTCTCTTCTCTCTTTTCTCGCCGTAGTAGTCGTCGTCGTATAGTCGTCGCCCTCACGGCGGGCGGACATCCCGCTTGTAATTAGATGTAGATGTATCGTAGAAATGGAAATGTTTGTACATAGAAGAGAGGGAAGAAAAAAAGAAAGAAAAAAAGAAAACGAATACGCGTCGATGACTGGGCGCGTATAGTCTATATAGAGAGCAATGCCGCCTAGCCGTCGTATAGTAGTTGGCCCCGATAAATATTTAAACAGTATGTGTGTTTGTACACGGCTCGGGTTTGTCGAGTGTTGTGTATATATATACATATGTTACGCTACCGCCGACGATGGCAACGACGCCCAAACGATTAGAATTTCTTTCTGTATATGTGTGTGTGTGTGTGTGTGTGTGTGTGTGTGTGTGTGTGTGTGTGTTCGGTTAGCAATCCGATCGAGATTTAGAAAGAGAGATCGGTAAGAGAAGTTAAGGTGAGGCTTTTGTGAACCTTCTTTTCTTTTGACGCATTATTTTTTTTTTTGTCTCTCTCACTCTTCCTCTCTTCCCCCTCTTGTTAATATTAGCCTGATAATTTTTAACACTGCATAGGTAGGCACTTGTGTACACAAATCGGTAGGTTATTGGCTTTAATTTAAAAAGCTACACGAATACTTGTCCTCTCTAGACGCAACCATCCTACTGAACTTTCACCGATCTCTCGTCTGTTTTTCACAGATGCCATTGAGATGAGAACAAGTGCATGAGTATATGATTTTATTTATAAAAGTATTTGCGCGACCTCGTCGAACGTCCTTGTCGATCTTGTCAAATAGAATTTTATATAGATGCGGAAGATGAGAAAAAAAAATAGTCACTACGTTCATGAGTTTTTCTCTTTGAAACGACCGCCGTCACCCGTCACCGTAAGCTTATATGCTCACATATAAAACACGACCGCACGCTGAAAGATCTTACGGAAGAGAAGACCTGGTATACACTCGTCCGTTAGGCCTATATGCGCTGGTACACCAGCAGCATCAATTGCAGTAGCAGTTTATATCTTACGAGGAGGCGAGCAGTTATCCTACTCCAGCATATATATATATATATATATATATATATATATATATATATATATATATATATGCATGCGCGAGTTTAAAGTGACAAATCGCTACATCAAGACGATATCCTATATAGCTACCTACATGTATACCGATCTTCTCTTCCTCTCTCTCTGACTACGGACATTGGTATCGTATATATAAGTCTTACCGATGGCAAGTAGCGTTTAATCGATGTCTTTCAAAGCAGATAGAGTATATAATATAACGTGCAGAGGAAATAAGGGGGGAGAGGCATGCGTCAGGGAGACTGTTTTACGCGTAAATAATTTTCATGGGTATGGGTATAAGGCCTTGATCTACACAGTATAGCTTTCCTCTTCATGGTGTCCTTGTCATTTGTGCATGCAATGCGTCCATTGAAAAACGATAACGCACACTGCCTATAGGACGGCCTTCAACGGAGAAATGAGGATAAATAGAAGTGCGTGCGTATATTTGATTTAGATTTACTCTTTTAGCTTGCGCGCTCTTTTTCTCTGTCATTCGATATAGTAAATACTATGCTTGACGAAGCTATTTATCATTAGTTTAATAAAATTAGAAGAAAAAAAAACAAAATTTATTAAAAATTGAATTCACGTGTTACAAAAAAATAAGTATTTACAACGTATAAATTCTTACATGTCATGTTCGCGAGTAATTCGCAGCTAATTTCAACCGATGAAATTCGTCGTTACACTCATGTAACCATGCCCCTGGAACAGTAGTGGAAGAAAATTAACATATAGTGCAACCAGTTGGATTTGTACGACTTATGCGAACATCACAGATGTTTATGTGCATCAAAAGAGAGAGAGAAAAAAATCGGTACCACGTGTATAACATATATAGTGTCCACAACGTGAATTGCACGTAACATAGCTTACACGTGTGTGGAGTTTCCTTTCCTTTAGTTTTAAAACTTGGTCTTAGCCATGCTATGCATAATGTTAATGTTTAATGGGTCACATAGCTCGGGTCGTAGTCTTGCAAGTGCATCATGAAAAATCGGTTAAGCTGGTGGTATAGGTAGTACAGGGAAAACTTTACCTACACTCATACTAACACATATACACATAAGGTACACATATGAGTTATATATACATGCACATGAAGAGTCGGACACTACCACCACAGCCTTTTTGCGGTCATCACGCGTTGGTCTCTAACTTAACCATGCTCTTTCTCTCTTTTCTCTCTCTGTACTGCTTCTTTCTGCCTCGTAGTTATATGCCGTCTACTGTAACGCGGTGAGCGCAGTCTTATACTGCTTAGCTGTAATGCCACGTAGCGGACACAGCAGCAGTAGCAGCAGCAGCAGGCCGATTAGGTGCAGTAGCAACAGTTGGGACGCGTATACTAGTATATGTATGTGTTTTCTTTGCTATTGCCGACGAGAACGACGAATAGAAGCCGTTGCTGCTGCTGCTGATGTCGTTGCTACTGCTCCTGCATACTTACTGCTGTTACTGCTGCTGCTGCTGTTGACCGTTTTCTTTTACCTCTATATGTATGTATATATACATAAGCTTTGTGTGTGCATCGCTAATTTTTTCCGTCACGCCGAGATAGACCTTCCTTCCTTCTCTTCCTCTCTCTTTCTGATGCACTTGAACGTCGTTTGAGTGTGTACGTATTTGTGCATACATGCTGTGACATCAAGGTAGAGTGTTTTGCCGTTATGTAGCGAAAATTGATGGAAAGTAACTTATGTTTGATCGTGATTCTTTTTATTTTTTTATTTCTTGATGTGGAATCGGGATGAGTTATAGTAAAGATGCTTGGTTTTGTAAGAGATGTCGATGTTGATAACATTAATGGATGATTATGGATTTTTTCAGTTCATCATCTTTTTTTTTTTCTTCAATTTTTCGTGTCTACTGCGGATTTACTTGTAAGTGATTTTGAAGGGCCATTACCAAAAAATACAAGGGATTTTTCACTCCTGAAATCGATTTCAATATTCAGTGATTTTTAGCTATTTTTAGCTATTACAGCGGTTTGAAATCGCTCAAACGATTTCATCGAACTCACATTGATTTCAGCGATTGCACCGATACAATCGATTTCAATCGAATTTAAACGATTTCAACCGATTTTAAATCGCGTGAAATTGCCAAACATTTCTCAGAATTGATAAAAAAAAATTTCTGTAGAGCGATTTCAACCAATTTCAGCGATTTCATCGAATTTCATCGATTACAACCGATTTCATCGAATTTCATCGATTACAACCGATTTCTTTAGAAAAAAATCGATTTCACGAGTAAAAAATCCCTTGAAAAAATTTGTTATCTATGATGTTTGATTAAGAAATATATACGCAGTTAGTTTCTCCATGTTGATTTTCTATTCTTTATTTTTTAATTTAAAAAATTTTTTCTCTTAAATTTTAAAATAATATTAAAAAAAAAGGTAAAAATATCAAATGTTAAAAAAAAGAACCATATCTGAAGAGTAAAATAAAGTCTATGACAGAAAGCAAAGCATAACGTGCGTACGCATGACGAGGAATAAATTAAACGAATGTTTTTTTTTACCATACCACGTCCTCGTCCTCTCTTCAAGTTTTCTACTCCACCCAGAAATCCAAGCATTAAGAATTTACCTATAGGATAAAAAAAAAAGATGAAGGTGCGCGCAGAAAGTACATATATATACCAGCAAATATTGACGAGAAAGAAGCGCGCGCGCGTGCGTGTGTGTGTGGGACTCTTGAAAGAGGAAAATATCGCCTATAGCGAGGAGAGCCGCACACAGGAAATTATGCGAGAGACAGAGGACAGAGAGAAAGAACAAGAGAGCGAAAGAGCTCGTGGTGTGCACAGCGAGACGCGTAGCCGTGGAAACGGCCTTGTCGCTTCCGGCTTGCAGCTCTTGCGCTTATACATAGCTATAGATTGCATAACTGTGTGTTCTGCGTTGATCGTGAATAGTTACTATCTTGCACTATGTGTTATATGTAGCTTACGGAATTTCGGACCTTAAACAAACCTACTACAGGGTTAAATTTTTTTTCGATATTTGACTATTTTTTATTAAATTATATTCAAAAAATTAATTTATCCAAGCATTTCTAATGTACTCAACCTTAATTAATTGATTTTGTTCTTTAAAAAAAAAAAAAAAATGCCTCAGATTCTTGATGTCACATTTTTATAAATCAGCAGCTCCATATCATATAAAACTTGATCTAATTGAGGACATAGCGAAAGTTAAAGCTGGAGATCAACGTGATTATTGTAGTCGTTGCAGTTGTGAAGCTTGCACGACACATATAGCGCAGCATAGTAGCAGCAAATTCTATGCATACACATGAACACACACATACACACACACAATCAAAAATAAATTCGTGCGTGTAGCAGAAAGTGGTCCCGTATACGTTAGTCGACATGTCTCACACATTTATCGTTATATACATATATATGGGATCACTTAAATATAAATACAAGCGCAAGCTGCCATCGCAGCTTATATAGAACAGACAACAGTAGTAGCAGCAGCAGCAGCAGCAGCAGCAACAACAGCAACTGTGAAGCTCGCTATTATCCAGAGTAATTGGGCGACGATATACAGGCTATCATCTCATCGCATAAGAGGAGAAAAGCAAAAGAAAGGGTAAAATATATCTCTCGATGTGTGTGTGCACTATACTGCTGGTGATGGTATATTACTTGGGAGAGCTTACAACGCCTCACACTCAAGCACTACACGAGAGAGATAGAAAGAGAGCAAAAACTCGTGCGGAGCACGAGTACAGAGCCAAGCGATATATACATACATAGCGAGTGATATAAACGAGCAGTACACGAGGTGGGCGTATATGTATCTATATACATGTGTGTAGTATATAAAGTCCGGGCCGCCGGATACGACTCTTCGCTCGCCGGAAGTTACGCACTGCGCGCGATGCGACACGCGAGGGGGAGCTGAGCCAGCGTTTTATATGTAACTTTTTAATAAGAGACATTGGACTTATGCTATGTGTGTGTGTGTGTGTGTGTGTGTGTGTGTGTGTGTGTATATGCTTGAGACAGGACGCCTGCGATATGCGGACCCCTATCGTTGCGATATATATATATATATATATATATATATATATATCGATGTGCAAGGCCTACTGATTATGTTAACAATGATCTGGGTTTGAGAGATGACAGATGATACCTTAGGAGAGGCTAGCAAATTTTACACAGGTACCAATTGCTTTGGGATGAATTTCGTTAAAAATACATATTTTATTTAATTTGGTTGCTTTTATGATACGGTAATAGAGATGAGGTGCACATTAAGATCTTAAAAATTGAGATAAATTGTTGTTTGGATGAGAAGTAAGTCACGGTTCAAATTTAAGTGATATATTAATGTTTGCGTCACTTCTTAATTGCTGAATTATACTTTATGAATTGTGACAGGGAAAAGGATATATATGTGTGTACAACATTTGTGATTCACAGCTGTAGTAAAATAATAATAGTAAGAGGGCACATTCATTCCAAACTTATCTAATAAGACTTTATGAATCAAAATAAGATTAAATAGATGTGTGTATTAAAATTTTGGATGTTTAGGATGTTTTAGCCTAGCAAGCATTATTAAAGAGTATTGATTAAAAAACTAAAAAAAAACTAACCATTTTAAAAACTATAAGAATTTTCGATAGTTTTAAGACCTTTATTGACGCTCTAATGAGCGTATTTCAGGCTAAAGCTCTGAACATGAAAATGATAGAATCCGGGATTCGAACCTACAATCTATGGATTGTGAAGTTTTCGTTCTACCAAGTTAGCCCTTCGAAGCTTTAATTTAGTCATGTTTCTTAATATTTAATTGAATAATCGACTACTTTATCGACGTTTATTTTATCATCTTTGAATTTTGAAAGATTTTCAAAATAATTGAAAAACAATAAAATTTGTTTGTAATTATTTATTTGCCGCTGAAAAATAATTGATGTCAAAAATTGATAATCTACACCATTTATTAATGTGCTTTGCAATGGAATAATTGAAAAAAAATTTGTTTATACATTAAATATTGATACATAACTAAAATAAATAAAAATTTAACAATTAAAAATTTTCTATAAACTTTTTAAAAAAAATTATGCAAATAAATATTTAAATTAAATAAAATAAATACAGTTGTCGAATGATCTTACAAGCAGCTTACAATGGTTAATTTCAAATTAAATAAATCTTGAAATTCATTACTCTTTTAAAAAAAATTGAATCTCACAGCATCATTCTACATAAATAAATTACATTTAAAAAAATGTTTCTATCGGTTACTTCTGCTAACTAGTGTTCCAAACAAAATCAATAAACTTTCATACATTAGACTACGAAATACACGAGACATAATCGCTCAGTCTGCTCGCGAAAAACACCAAGCAATAAGTATATAAAGAGAAAGATCGATCGCGTCGAGAAAAGTTGCACCAGGTGGTCTCCTTCAAACCCGGGCTCAGCAGCCTCGAAAATTTATACGCGACGAGAAAGAAAGAGAGAAGAGGGGCAGGGGACAGAGGGAGAGAGAGAGACGAGAATACGTATAACAGGCGCGATATTCTCTCGCACTTGCAATTTGGCAACGCGAGAACTTGGTGAATGAGAAATGGCGAGCTTTCGTGTTTTGCCTGCTCACTCTCTCTCTCTCTCTTTCTCTTTCTCTCCTTAGCTCCGCGCGCACCTCTTATCAAAGCTGTGAAATCCGAATCTGCCGCTGAAATATTTATGCGCGTTAAGATCGATGGCCTCTACATCGATTTATGCATGGGTGTATATTATATGCGCGACTACTTATATTTATACTCCTTCATCCAGTTACTCCTCTCCCTTCCTCCTTGTACCTCTTTCACTCTTTCTTTCTTTAGGTCTCCAAAATTCGTCTTTTTTATGGTATATAACTGCGCTCAAAGCTGCTGCTCCTCCCAAAACATCTTCCAATCTACCTATACCTAAAAGATTTAGTTTTGAATCTGAATACCTGTATCGCGTAAAATTGTGCTCCGTCGTTTATGTATCCGATATGCGCTCTCCGTCGACCCTTTCTTTCTTTCCATTCTCTTGTACCAATGCAAACCAGATTTTACTGTATTAAAATGACTTTTTTCCTCAATGTTTCTGGTTTTTAGTAATGATTATTTTCTTAATTAATTTGCGTATAATATTGTTCATCATTAAATTTTTATTTTTATAACACATTACACGCTTGTAACAATTGAAACTTGTAAAGCAATTAATACTTTATAAACTAGAAGTATTTATAACATTTATTCCCTCGAGCCTAAAAATCGCAACTTGGAAATGATTTTTAGGCTCTCTGGGAATAAAATATCGTTCGACCCTGGAGGGAAAGTCATTTTTTAGCTGTCGAAAAATACTATTAACATTCAAAAATTTTAAATGAGATGACTTGAGAGACGTAGACTGTGTAGATTTATACATCGACTATTTAGCAAACTTAAAATTATTTTTGTTTATTATATGACCTAGCAATAAAGAAAAACCTAATATGACGACTGATTATACGTATTTTTATACCCATACACAATTAAAAATAATCAAGAAAGTACTAATAATGTGATCTTGACTGTGTCTACTAATCTTTGACAAATGAGGAATTGCCAGTACAGCTATAGCCTTTAACTTATTCTATAGTAAGTATACCAAATGGCATTTGCCCGTAAGGTTCACTCATTGATGAATGGCATCGCACAAACGCGAGTACTCATACATGTTGTAGGTACTACTACAAAGCTTAACATGCAAGCTCTGTCTGGAGCTCAGTCTGGGATCGTATTTATCTGCGCCCGCGGCTTAGCTCACACCCACGCAGACTTTGTGACGTGATAATTCTCCAAGAGTGTCTTCATTTAAGAGCAAGAGTTAGAATTGTAACTTTTTAAGTGAACGATTTTAGGGTACTTAAGGTTTAGTTATGTTTGGGTTTTATCTATCTCTTAGATATATTTTATAGATAGATTTTAATGTTTTTATTTAGATTATTGCAAGTGAGTTTGGAGTGCGTATAATTTCGAAAAAAATAAATAAAAAAATAAAAAATAAATAAATAAAGTTGAAGGTAGTTCGTTTATGTGGATTATTAAAAAGACTTTTACGAGTGCGGATTGGTAAAGTATCACTTGCTTGCTTGGATACATAAAAAGAAGAAAAAAAAGAACTGTAAAAAATTAAAAACTTTTCAAAATGATATTCGTAAATGATACAAATAATCTTGGTATATAACAGTCTATATCTGCAGTTTATCTTCTTACAAGTAAAGCTGATTATATCAGTTCTTAATGTTGCACTTACATGGGGAATAATGACAAAATAAAAGGTCCGTAATCGCCTTAAATGCTGCACGCACCAAACAACCTACTTAACAGTCTAATTTCTGCTCTCTTGTCCTGCTATAAATTGCCGAATGATATTTTACGCGGATTAAGCTAATCGTAAATGTTGCTTTCTCTCTCTCTCTCTTTCTCTTGCTGTTGCTAAAATACTTGCTGTGATCTCTGAATGTATCGGCTATACTTTCCTTAACCACGAATTAATGTCATTAAAATTTTACCAATGCTTATATTTATGTAACAACAATAATTGCTTTTTTCTGTAAATATTTGTTGATAAATAATAAATATTATGTGTTGATCAAATTATTGTTTCAAAAATATCAATATAAATTCTTAAAAATCATTGATAAATCAAATCAGTTTTAAACGACTAATTTAATTAAAAAAGCACATATCGCTAAAACTCTAAAATACATATACTACCGCTCTGTCATTTCATGCAACGAATATTGCACTTTAAACTCAAAGCTCAATATAAATTTGTGGAATATGATAAAAATAGAATCGACGGACTTTGGAATGATGTCACTATATATACAAGAGACACGCGGCTAATTTAATAATCCGCTTTGTCATTCGGTTTTAAATTAAAAAGATGGAAACATTAAACTTGTCAATAATAAATTCAATTATTATTCTTAAAATATATTGAAATTTAATAACAAGTTAATTAATTACATTTTTTTATAAAAAAATAAGAAAACAAAGATTTAAATTATATTTTTACGTAATAATTATTAAGATATCTTCAAATAAATCACTAAGCAAATCTGAAATTAATCTTTAAAAAAATTCCATCGATTATAATAATTATTTTAAATTTTAGTAAAATACATGTATAAGTACGGAAGCTCGTTAAGCAGGCGCACAGTCGGGTCGCAATACTGGAACATATGCGACAAATTGCGCAGTGCAACCGTCATCACGAAACAGAGATAGATGGAAGTAAAAAGAGAGTGAAAAGAGAGAAAGAGAGAGAGAGAGAGAGAGAGAGAAATAGTGACACGCCCTTCTCGTGTGTCGCGCGATATATACGCGACGCAGCATTTTAACCCGCATATATACACACACACACACACACACATATTGCTAACGTTCCCCCCTCCCCCTTCCTTAACAACGCGATATATATACTACGTATGCGTTGCGACGATCGCTCTACTTTTTCTTTTTTCCTTGGACTATAATAACGTTGAACTGGACGCGGCTTGTTGTCGAGTTGAGGGAAATGTTTGCGTCCGGTTGATTTTTCAACGACTAAGAACGACAATTTATTGTAAGAGTGAAGGAAAGCAGCCGTGTGATTTGATCGCTTTTCTCGTTTTACTTGCGATCGATTGTTAAAAGATAGATAAATAGATAGATAGATAGAATAAAATTGTTTGACGACAAAATGCGTAGAGAGAGAAACAGAGAGAAAGAGAGTGGGTGGCGTTTGCGTGTCTCGCATGTGGTTGGCGTGGCTGCGATATCTCGTGTGCTCTATTTTTTTTCTCTTTCCGGCTTGCTTGCTGTGTTTACAGCTTGAGAGTTCGCGAAATTCATTTGAGCGTATCAGTTTACATACTAACGATTGCTGTATTTATGTATAGTATAGAAATTAAAATCGATCTTAAACAAATTTTTTTTTATTATTTTTTTATTTTTATTTGTAATAGAGTTTTGATTTTGAGAAGCAGCGAATAAACCGAATTGAATATGTGGAGCAATATAGTTAAAAAAAAAAAAGAAAAAAGAAAATGTAGAGTACATACTTATACGTTTATTTGTATAATAGACCGATTTTATGAAGTCGTGAAATATCTTGCTCAATCGCTCTTGATTTTCAAGTGGAACCAAGCGTTTCGATATCACAGCCTTATAGCAAAGTAAAAGTTATGAGGAAGGAGGGCTAAATGGGGAGGGATATATACTTTTATGTGTCACGCAACGTTAGATCGCGCGCCAAAATGAACGCTCGAAAATAACGCGATCGTTTATATGAAACGGTGCCGGAAAAAAAAAAATTGTGTACGTGCGTGTGTAAGTATATGGACTATACTGCGTTTATGTTGACCGTAAGTTGCAAATGCCATATGTGTATATACGTATACAAGTACGAGTTGAGATATACATATGTATACGCATCGGCAGCAATCGTGGCGGTCAACGCCTTTTAATCAAGACTTTTATTAAATCGAATCTTGAGAGCAAGCGAGAGAAAAATAGTGAGAGAGAGAGAACGTGAGCCAATTACGACAGGTGACGTGTGACTTGCTCATGTTGGATTTGACGTTTTGAGCGTATATAGTGTGAGGAGAAAGAGAGAAAGAGAGAGAGAGAGAGAGAGAAAGAGAGACCACCGTTGACACAATAACGATTTGTATTCAAATGTGCTATACTCTCGACTTGCGCCACGCGTCGATATAGACTTTTTTTTCCTTTACTTTTACTTGCTCGCCGCCACTACTGCCGCGTTTTGCCTTGTCGTTTGATATGTATGTTTGATATCCGGTGGGGGTATATAGTATAAACGTTATAACTCGATATCGCTACCACCAATTCGTAAGACCTTTTTATTTTTATTTTTATTTTTATTTTCCAACGTTTCCAACTTCAAACACGTTTTTTTTTGTATTTTATTATACGACTTAGAGTAGTTTATATTTTACCTATTGTCAATGGAAAGCCTTGTAAATAAGTTTATACCTATATGCAAGGCAAGAGTGAATAACAACATTAATATATCAATATTTTATTTGCTGTTCGTTTACATTGTTGCAACTAAGATTAAAAATAAAAACTAGTACATTCTGTTAAATAAATATTAGATACATCAAGCATAAAAAACGACGAAATAGATATAAAAGGAGAAAAAAACCGCACATATAGCTACACACCCATGGAATAAAAAAATTCGAAATCGGTTCACCAATGCAAGAGTGTACATACAAACATACTTATAGAAATATATACGCTGCAGCGTTTATAGCATGGAAATATCTGCGTGTTTTTCCAGCCACGCGCCGTCTGGCATGAGTCCCTGACGATCTATAATAGAAGAGAAGCACAAGAAACTCTCATCGCGTGTGTGGCCACACACTCGTATACGTATGTAGCTAAAACTTATATATAGAAGACTAAATATGATCGCGAATGCAACCGATCGCGAAAGAGCCTATAACACACATGGCGCGATCTGCCTAATCACGCGAGCATATAACAAACAAAAAAATAAGAGAAACAAAAAAAAAATTGTAAGATGCAAAATCGCGTACTAGTATATTGTCGTATATTCGCGCGTTTGTATAGATATATAGTTTGGCGCGTGTGTGACCCCAAAGTATAACGTGCGTCTCCACGTGCAAGCTTGAAACTTACGTAACTGTTATAGACGCTTCTACTACTACTACTACTATTTCGATTCAACTGCAGTTCCTCCTATCCTATTTATAAGAGACTAATATGTATCGTCTTGTCGTTTATTTCTGTGTTCTTTCTTATCCGAAGTGGCATAACAGTCCCCGAGAGGAGATGGCTTTGGCTCACTTGATGCATAAATAATATATGTTTGTGTGTGACTCTGATAACAATATGTTATATAGCCGCGTTCTCTTTCTCTATTTCATTTGACTACTCTCATTTTTAGCGCAAAGGAATAGAAACAGAGCTGATGATAAAGTTTTTGCTTTGATCAATATTTAGAACATGACATAATGTGTTGACATAATGACTTTCATTCTAATCGTTATGTTTAAAAAAGTTAAAAAATTTATAGTTATAGATAAATTTATTATTTTTATATTATAAACAATTCGAACATCTGCTTTCCGAAACAAACCCCTTTTGACAAAAAAAAAATTTTTTTTATCATTAACAATAATTGAGTCATTATATGCAAATCATGATGCTACTACTCAATAATGAACATATAACGACTATATTTGAACACAATATTATATGCAAAACCCACGTGATATTAATCTCATAATCAAACGTGTACTCAAAAACATCACGCTAGTTTTGTCAAATTCTATATTCCTTAAAATTTAACCGTGACTTACCCGCACATTTTATGAAAAATGGCAAAAAGTTTGCCATTCTCTGCACACACATTTTTGCGGTTCTATATGCTTGTCTGTATATACGCACGTGGTGTATGCATCACTCGCGTTATAATAAACGCAGAGACAGCCTTCACCTCGATTTGCCGGTAGTTTCCATTCGCCACTTGCGGGAATTCCCCCCTTTTACCTCTTTTTCTAACGCTTTGGCGCTTCTTTCTTCCTGTTTTTGTTGGATCTTTTGTGTCTATAATTTTGCATTTTGGTCTATATAACAAGAATACTGTATTATATATTTTTACTTCTTTTTTTTTTTTAATTTAATTCAAATGTTTTTATGTGATATTATATATTTTTCTGATTCTTGATTTGATTATAATTTTTTTAATTTTTTTTGTTTCAGGTAAGCTACCGAGATTTTATGAATCCATAGAGTCTTAGTTTGCGTGAGTTAAAGTAACTTTGTAAATTACTATTGATTATCAATGTTCCATATAAGACCCATCTTTATTCGTAGCTAAACTTTTATTCGTTAAAACTTTATGCTTTTAATATGTCAACGATCTAATTTAATGTAGTTGCGCGCTGTATGCCATCTGTCAATTTTAACATGAGATATTGATGAGTTATTAATTTTATTGGATTTTATTACCAAGTTACATAATTAATACAAATATTTTTTTCACATTTAAAAAAAATCTAAATTTTAGAAAAGTATGTTTAAAAAAATCAACGAGACAATAGATGCTTTATTTTTTCCCTTATACTATAGAGCTTAATTATTCTTGCCGCTGTAATATTAAAACCAGAAAAGACAGATTCCACACATACACACACACGCGCATCAAATCTTATCAGTGTCTCAGTCTCAGCATGACTTGTCGTATATACAACGCACAATTTGCTCAATCGCAAGCATATTCGCTATCTATCACAAAACCGTCGTGCAAGTCGATTCTTTTTTTTTTTTTTTTCATACACAGTCAACATACATATAACATTATTATACGTGCATCTGCCTTTGCTTTGTCGATTTTTCGATTTTTTGTGCACACTCGACGCGATACGCAGTCAACAGCATGATATTATACACACGCCTCGCGCGGTAAGGCTGAGAGTCGCCCGGTTGTCCGGCTGATTTCGTAATCCATGCCCGACTATGTACGTTGTGCAATCGTCCACTCCTTCCCTCTTTTTTTTTTCTTTTCTTTTCAACGTTTGTGATTTAATTTTTAGGTTGATTCGTTGAGATTCCTCGAGCATTGCAGACTTTGATTTGCTATACGCATCTGGGATTTATAACGATTTAAGTCGAGAAATGCTTGAAAATTTTAGATTTTTGTAAATTTTACTTTTATAATTATTTAAAAAAAAATTTGATTATTGCAATTGAGATTTTAAAAATTTAGCTTGTTTGATTAACTATAAAAGATGCACATAAATAATTAGATTGCTTAAATTTGGCAAATTTTTATTCTTAGAAAAGTACATTGGTAGAATAAACAATTAATTTATAAATATTTCAATGTGAAGTTAAGATACTGATAGATATACTTACATTCTCATTACACAAAATGTAAAAGTTTGTTGGATACGCCCATCTAGGTATGCGGTACACACTTAATATTGATGAGTTATGCCGATTCCAGCTTATACATTCAAATTATGTCGGCAAAATGATTAATCAACTTATATTTTCAACATCTCTTTATACCGGTATAGTTTTATTTTTAAGGAACGACGAGAGACGTAGCTTATTAAACCTGTCAACGCGAACTCGAAATTTTA
The DNA here is from genome assembly GCA_030522805.1 of Leptomastidea abnormis. NCBI lineage: Eukaryota > Metazoa > Arthropoda > Insecta > Hymenoptera > Encyrtidae > Leptomastidea > Leptomastidea abnormis. Next base: position 17,040 of record JAPYZE010004712.1, read on the forward strand.
ATCTAATTGCCACATAACGGTTATTGTCATTAAAATAAGTGAATCTTTTGAATTTCTTTTTTTTTTCCTTTACGCACGCGATTGATCATAATTATTTCATTTCTTGTACTGTACATTTCCAAACGGAAATTTTAAATTTTGATATTTTATAATTGAGAGTTTTTAAAGGCTTGAAATAGCTTAGTCAGCAGAGCATCAGTTACAGAATCTATACACGGAAAAAAGTGGCATTGACTGACAACTATATGTTAGGCAGAAGTGGTTTGGAGAAACTTTGGAGTGTAACCCCAATCTGGTGTTCTCCAACCCCAAGTTCGGAGTTAAATTAAGTTAAATCTATTTTAATTTTTAGTAAATATTTTTAATTAGTGATTTTAAATCGCTAAAAATTTCAAAGGATTTCACCAATTGTATCGATTTAACGTCGATCACACACTGATTTCAAACGATTTCGTATCAATTACACACTGATTTCAAATGATTTCACATCGATTTCACACTGATTGTAGTTGATTTTAAACAAATTGGAATCACATGAAACCATCAAAAAATTTTCAGAATAGCGATTTCAATCGATTTTACCAATTTCAATTGATTTAAACTGATTTTTTAGAAAGAAAATTGGTTTTACGAGTAAAAAACCTTTTAAAACTGGAGGTTCGGGAGTAGCCAATAGTATATATTATTGATGATTGAAATCGTTCAATACCACTTTCTTCCGTGTAGCTCGTTGGTTTGATTATTGACATTTGACATAAGTCAATATGCGAGTCCTTACCGAAATACACTAAAAAGTGTTGAAAAAAGTTTAAAAAAAAAATAACGTTCTGATTTTTTTTCTCCGCATTAGCATTATTGACCTTATTAATTGTAAGCAAATATTTTTTGCTACGAATAAACAGTCAGACTATATCACAAAGCAGAAACTGCCAAAACAATTGCTACAAGCAGCTTCTTTATTGCACCAATCAGTTATATGTATTTTGATTTTTAATCTTTCACTTTCAACAAGTATGATTATCTTATAATAGTTGATAAAATAAAAATACGGAACATTTGCGGAAATGATAGAAAAAAAATATAAACATTTGGAATATCAAATTATTCTTAAAATTTGATCATAAAAAAGTCTATTGTATCAAAAAGTTCCAATTTTTTTGTGATCTACACGCATAGAGAGAGAAAGAGGAAGAGAAGAATGAACCGGCATGGTATATGGCGACCTTGCCATGCAGTGCCAAGAGAGAAAGAAAGAAAGAAAAGGGAGTCCAAGAGCGATATGATCGTTAAAACGGATCGTCCGAGAGAAACAAAGGTTACTACACACTGTATACGACGCAGAGAAAGAACCAATCTCTTTCAATACTGTATAGCTATTTCCCTCTCTTTCTCTCGCACTCTCTTATAT
>JAPYZE010004713.1:0-16270 GCA_030522805.1 Leptomastidea abnormis
TGATATTGAAAATTTCGCTATGCTAAATAGAAGTATATTAGCGTAGCGGGCGCCTCGTGGCCTTTACTTGCCAACGCGGCGCTACCGCGCCGCTTGATATATAAACGCACTATATGCAATAGACATATACAAATAAGTCTCATCGTATATAGCTTGTCCGCTCAGTTGTGGTCCGCGAAGCGGCAGTCATCAACTCTGCAAGGTGTATGATTTCCGCAGACTGCACACACACACACACATACATGCATGCACGAGTCTTTGTCCATCCGGCTGCGGGCGGCCGCTGCGTCAACATTGTTATTCCCGGCTCAATTTATCAAGATCCACCAAGCAGCCGCGAGTCTTTCCGTCCTGCTACTGCTGCCGCTCTGTCTCTCCTGTACTCGTACTGGTACTCGCGTGCGCTCCTTTAGCGTAGCATATTTACGAGCGTCGCCGCGATGGCGGCGTTTTCCTCCCGCATATATATACGCGCCTCCCTCCCTTCCTCCTTCCTCTGCACCACCTCAGTCAGTAAATCTTGTCATTGTTACGCAAAACGTAAATCGCGTCTTGGAGAGAGAGAGAGAGAAGAAGAGGTAGAGAAATGGCACAGCCGTCCAGTAGCGGTGATTTCTAAATCTACAGACGAGAGAAAGATAGAGTCGGTATAGGTGAAGGAGGAGCAAGCACAGCGCGTGTACGCGTCGAGGGAAGCGAGTCTGTCAGATTGGCAGCGACGAGGAGCCTTCTCCTTTTGATTTCTCCATGAGATATCAATAAACAGTATATCCAATGGGTGATAGAGGGAGAGTAAGGAACTCTTGGAATAATCGACAACGCGCAATGCGGCGTATAGTGTACACAGGGTATAGTATAGGGAATAGCAAGCGTTAGTTCTCCAAAGTCGATATCTCGGTAATTGACACGCGACGACGACGACGACGACGACTCTCTGTACGCTAGACTATTCTAATGCTTGGTATGTGTGTACGTATATGTAGCGAGAGACCGACTGCGTTGATTAAATTGGAATTTCCGAGGCTTTAATGGGGCCGAGAGCTACCGAGGTATCGAGCTACCACTACTACTGTACTTGTTGTTGTTGTTGGATCTCTTTTGGCCTCGCCGACGGATGCCTTCTCCGCACGCGCGTTTTTACGTCAATTTTTTTTTTCTTAATTCGTTGTAGAGATTTACGCATTTGATCTTATTTGCGATCTGACGATTTTCAAATTTACCTTTTGCAATTTTTTATTGTTGATTTTCAAGTACGAATAAAAGTTTGCAATCATTTTCATTTTTATCAAAAATACATAGAAATAAATACTTTTTTTCATCGTCAAATTCTTTCATTCTCTTCCCCTAAGAAATTCGATAATTTGCAACCAATGCTATATATTTCAAAAACCACGTAAAGAACCTCCCTTCTGACATACATCTGTCATCGAAATCCCACACTCAATCCACATACAAACACCATCACGTAACATAATACACACAGAAACCATAAAAGTTCATCTCTTTCACGCATTCGATCATTGCTCTCTCTAGCTAGTAGGCATATAATACACAAGCCCACTTTTATCACCATCATAAACGTTCTCGCCGCAGCCAGTTCACTGGGGTCTCCTCTCCAACGAACATATATACCTACACTCTGGCATGCATGTAGAGAAGAAAAAGCCCCGAATTTTATCGACGAAACATTCCTGCACGCGAGATACCTACCTACTCAAGTACGAAAAACTCGTCAGAAAATTTCGCCGAGACATATGTCGCTCTTGTGTGTACTGACGAGGTATATGAAATGAAAGCACGCACATAATATATAGTACATATACACATAAAAGTCTGCAGAGAACCGCATTTTCAATACATAATAAAACGCTCTTACATAACAAAAACTGTATATCGATCAGCCGCGCTCGGCTTGTAATTGAAGAGGCAATATACTGCAATAATAACCAATATAGAATAAGACAATCTAGAACACTCTCTATATCCACGTGAAGGCGTGTACTCTACCAAAAAGCAGAATACAAAAAGTGTCGCGTCAAACTATCCACGGTAAATAATTCTCCCTCTCTCTTCGCAGTAGCAGCAGCAGCAGATGCAACTTCCTAGTGGCTTCCTGTGCACTTACCGTATATACGCAGGTGATCCTCTGAAGCATTTGTTACCAACGATTTAACTACTCCCGGGGTCACTGCGCGATCGTAAATATGCTACGGCGAGAAGAAAAAAGGGAGTGAGTAGTGGAAAGGACGATCGGTTTCGCGATATTATACGGCGATAGATCGCTGTGTCCCAGGATGTGAGTCCCTAGCTTGCAAGGGTTTCAGTTAGTGCACGACTCATCTTTAGTTTGGGTAATGGTGATCGATTTTAAAATACTTACGGAAGAAAAGGAATGAAAGAACTTCTGAAGAGTGGTCTTTCATTAGAACAAAAGTGTGTATAGATGCAGCAGGTTATTTTTTTTTCGACTTTTCCGTTTTTGATTTATGCATATAACTATATCTTTTTTTATTTTTTTATTATTTCATTTTATTTATATTTTGGTGCTGTGAAAGAATATGACTGGGCGGTTTAGCGTAAAGTGCAGGTTTTGATGAATATTTGCCTGTCGAGGCATGGGTATTAAAAGCTCGCGGAATTATTAAACGAAAATTTTACCGATCTTTTTTTTCGCGCATGATAGGTTAATCTCTCGAGTTATGCCTTCCAATTTCGCGTTTCCGATAAACAATCTCTTTCTCTCCCGCTATATATAGATATAGATAAAATATATTTGCTGATGATACGAGAGACACCCCCCCCCCCTTTCCCCTTGCCCTTCTCTGGAATAAAAAAAATAGCATAACACTCCGCGTATTTATTTATGTAGCAGCCAGAGAAAAAAAAATTGAATTTAGCCGTTAAATCGATCGATAAGCAAATTGATCACCCCCAGCAAAACATAAAAATAAAAGATAATAAAAATGTCAACAATATAATATAGATACATATATATTTTTCCTACAAAATAATTATACTCATAAATTCAGAGGTAGGTATAGGTACGTGTTTTAGTGTCCGCTTAACACCTCGAAACTAAGTGCAGCGTTAAAAACTGCATTAACCAGCTCCTCTGCGCGCACTCTCCTGAGCGTACTACAGTCATACCCGGCGCGTTTAAATTAAGCCAAAAGCCCTGCGACTAGCCAGTGCCCTGACATTTCGCCGCAACACAAAAGAGAGAGAGAGAGAGAAAGCCCGAAAGGTAGAAAGGGGGTATAGCAGTAGCAGTAGCAGTAGCAAGCAGCCAAAGCTTTAGAAAAGAGGTAAGGGGTGGGGGTGGGGGTGCCAGCAGCCTCGTACTCATATCCGGGCACCCACACGCCCACACTTGCACCTACATAGTTTCGTGCTGGCGCACATATATATCCGTGGATAGAGCTGGTGGTGCATGGTGTGTGCCGTCGCGGCGCGCCACGACCGACAGTAACTCCGGAATCCAGGGGAGCTTAAGCCTCCACCTCCTTCATCCCCCAACACCACCTTTACTTCGGGGGTGTGGTAGAGCGGCGGTAACGCTGCTGGCTGAAGCGGCCGCGCCAAAGCGTCGAGGATCAGCGGGAAACTTCCCGCCACGGCTTAAAGGCTTGGTGGTTGCTGGCGAGCGCTACTGCTACTACGGCTGCTGGTACACTCGAGGATTCCTGCCAACTTTTTGCCTCCCGCACCTCTCACCCACACCTACTTCGTTTTCACATCTACATCTACCCCTAGGCTTTCGTCCCTATTCACATGACTTATTTTTTCCTCTTCTGTGTCTCTAATTTTTCATCTTTCTCTTTATATCCTGCGAATGACTTGTGACACCTCTAGGAACTCTTTGTATTTTGCAACTCAACAACTCGTCATCGTGAGAAGAAATAACGGTATATCCAGGAGAGTTAATTTTTGATTTTCTCATTTACGGCTGCTTATACAAGCCGGAGGGGGTAAAAAAAGCGGCAGATAAGCTCGCACCTTTTGCAAAAAGAAGAAGAAGAAGAAGGTAAAGGAGGTGGATAAAAGACAAGAGAGTGTACGGCTTTATCATCATCGCGAATCGGGTATACGCGTAAAGGAGAAATACGCACACACATATACACATACACATTTGACGTGTCCCGTCGTATATTTTCGGGACGATAGAATCGCAAGCAAGCTGGCAGAGAGTCATACCAATTAAGAGAGAGGGACTACTCCCCCTCTTACTCTTTCTCTTTTCCTCCATGCACGTGGTAAGCATCAGAGTATATTCTACAGCGAGATATAGCAGCATTGCTCTTTTTTTCGTCTTACGTTTTATCTCTCTTGCTATTATAAGCAAGTAAATAGCCATCGTAGCGGTGGTAGTGGTTATGCTTGTGAACGGTGTTTCCTCTTTCTCTCACCACGATTTCTTCCGCGAATCCCAACTTATTAAATTCTTTTTTGACATGTGTGCTTGTACAGGTGGGAAACGTATTAATCATATTGAGTAAGATTTTGTAATAGCTAGATGTGTCATTTTTTATTCTTAAGTTTTTCTTATTAATAATTAATTAATAATAATCAAAATGGTTAATTCATAAGAATAAATAAATAATTTAACTTTTTATGAATGCTGTTAATACCACAATAATGAGAAAATTTTGATAATTTTTATTTACCTACGACATAAAAGTATATTTTTTTCTACCAAATTTTTGAATAATTGTAATAATTTTAAAAATATTAATTTATTCAAAACTAATCGCTTATTATCATTCTGAAGTATTAATAAAAAAAGTATAGAAATACACAAATCCCGTTCAAGTTTAGCAAACACATTAAAAACCCAGTATCAACACGCTTTTACACGAAAGATGCGTAATTTTAGTCGCGAGTCGCGAGTCGTCGTTGAATTACACAACACACGCGTCGCACTGCAGATCCCCTCCTCTACCACCATATGCCCCGTTAATATAACTCAACCCGCGAGAACTCGCCATATAAACGACCAAGCGCATACACACAGATACCGAAATAGTGAGAGAGAGAGAGAGAGAGAGAGAAAGAGAGAGAGAGAGAGAGAGAGAGAGGGCGGGGGTAAAAGGTAGACAGAGAAAGAGTGAGGAGCGAGCCGTGATTCAGGCGTTTTCATTTGCATCTGCTTTAATTTGTTGGATTTACGGTAGGAAAGTTCATTTGCACCTTTCATTACGGTAGCCTGCAGCCAACCTTCCCCCTACCTCTCCTCCCTCACTCTCGTCTACCACCACCACACCGTTCTCTCTACTTTCAACTCGCGATTTATCAGTACACGAGAGCGAGAGAGTCCACGCGCGCTATCGGGGTCAGAGAGCCGAAAACGTGCGAATCCGGTTTCTCACTTTATACTCTCTCTCTTTCTCTCGCTATCGCTATTTCTCTCTTGCGGGGTTTACATCTCTCCCACGCTACTCACCGTCAGCTCTTTCCTCAAAAGCGGAACGAACTATACGCGAGAGGTAAAAGACAGACAGAAATAGAAACAATACCGAGATCGATATACAAAGGGTGTGTTTACGTGCTATCGCGATATGTACCTACAGGTACAATATAGGTATAAGGTGGAAAAGTCAAGAGTAGATATATGCATATAAGTATATACATATATACCTATAGATATAGATATACAGGGCACTCGCTGCGATCGCAGGGTACCGATAATTCTCAATTGGCGCGCTTAGTTTCAATCGCAGCGAGACCAACCGACCGCGACCAATACAACCGTGCAAGCAGTATACCTACACTCTGCAGAGACTTAAGAGGCGCGTCTCTCTCTCTCTCTCTCTCTCTCCCCCTGTTATATACATATATATAAGATAAGCCTTCGCGGATTCGCCGCCCGATCGAGGTTTATACCCCCTCCCCTTAGCACTCTGCTGCGGCTTTAAGCTCTAGAGGAGAGCCGCGAGCGGTTTGCAGCTCAGCGAGAGCGAATACGCGAAGGCTGTACTGTGAATTTTCTCCACCCACCCGAGTAACAGAGAAAGAGAGAGAGAGAGAAAGAAAAAGTTGGTGAGTAGCGTTTGGTATATAGAAAGAGAGAGAGAGAGAGAGAGAGAGAGAGAGAGAGAGAGAGAGAGAGAGAGAGAGAGAGAGAGAAAGAGAGTCTTTGATGCAGTGTGCTTGTATATATATATACAATTGCAAGTGCCGCGCGTCCAACCAGCGTTTATATGCCGCCTCTTTATAATGCCAACACTCGCTTACTTATATTTTCTCTCTTTCTCCCTTCCTCTGCCATTATATTTCATTTCATTCGCTGGGCGTTCGTCATTTTACTTTTGCGCTGATTTAGTTTTGTTACCGACTATATTATCTAAATTAAATACCAGATATTATTAGCTCATCCTTGCTCTTTTTATTGTCTCTTCCCTATTCATAAAGAGTATACCGAAATGAATATATAAAACGTTTACAGCTTGTAAACAGGTTTAGAGGGGTATGTAAATAGTTAATGAACTCTCTATATATCAAGATGTGCAAATGAAAAAGATACTTACTTAGAAAGATGAAAGGCAGCTTTTACGATATTGCGTCTTGATTTGATAAAAAGTCAAGAGTGTGAAGATGTATATACACACACACCCAATGGTGAAACATAATTCGCGATGTGTATACCATACCAAACGTATGTAGGTATATTTATACACACCACAATGACTTTTGCTAGCACTTTTTCCCATCGAATAAATAAATTCCCAATACACCTCTCTCTTTCTTCCTGCCCTTCTCATGTTGGTATAAGCGGGAGGAGATAGTTCAAGCGCAAGTTATACAAGAAACGCTAGCGGGCGAAATATTGTATATTAGATGGGAAATATCTCGCTGGTAAAAAAAGACATTTTGCTGCAAACCTCCTCGCGGCAAACGGGAAAAGTTATAGAGAAGAGGCAAGTGAAGAGTAAGTTAGAGAGAGAAATAGAGAGAGAGATAGAAAAAAGGCATTGATTTTGAAAGGTGGCGCGTTATTGCCAGCGGCGTTACTCACGGACCTTTCAGCACACTCTCTAGCGGACTTTACCAACCTCTCTGAGAGAGTTGAAGTAGTCGGATAGAAAAGTAAAGAAAGAGTGAAAGAGAAGTAAAGAGAAGGATAGCCCTGATAAAGACATTAATATCGACGTCAGTCGCGTGTATATCTAGATGGTGGCTATCGCAAGCCGCAAAGAGACGTAAGCTTGCATCTGTAGAGAGTAGCTGTGTATATAGGAAACCTCACGCCAGCAGGCTCAAGAAGTAGAGACGGAAAGAGAAAAAGAGAGAGAGAGGAAGGTATAGAATATATGTGTCGGACCGCGGAATCACGCTGCGGCATAGATTAGACGGTCACGAATAGCCCCGGCGCTTTCAAGTATATATATAAGAGAAAAAGAATATACCCTAACACAGTTTTCTTTCCCTCTCTCTCTCTCTCTCTCTTTCTTTCTCTCTCTATCCCTCGCTTACACGCCATGGCAAAGAAAGATCATCAATATTTATAGCGGACCCTTGCACTCGCGCTTTCCATGCACGCTTATGCGACTCTCTCTGTGTGCATATACATGCATCGCGGATAATATATTCATCTAGATAAGCATCTATATCTGTCACGCTCGAAAGAGAGAACGAGGGAAGAGAGTTGTGAGAGAGAGATAGAGTAGAGGGAGAGTGGATAGAGCAGTATACAGAAAGAGGACCGAAAAGCAAGGTTTGCGCCGGAAAAAGTAGGAGAGAGAGCTATGTACATAGCGGTGCATAAGCTGTGCCAAGGAGGTGGAGGAGGAGGAGGGACGGCGTGTGAATCGCTGCTTGGGCCTACATTTATAAGCTTCAGCTGCTCCTATAGTAAATGCGGGCCCCGGCCCCGACTATTCCTGCCATCGCGGAATAAAGATTTTATGGTGACTATAGGAGGAGAAGAATGGGAGGGAAGGAGGGGGAGGAGTCCATTGTGTCGCCGGGTTTTCGCGGACACGCCGCATAGAAAGAGCCGCCGCCGCCGCCGCCACTACTCCAGCCGCGGGGCCTAGCCAGCCAAGGGAATTTATGAAGAGAGACCGGAAAGTCGTACATGCAGCTCCCTCTCTCTCTCTCTCTCTCTCTCTCGCCCTTCCTACCCTCCCTCTTTCCTGCCCTCTCTTGGGCAGCCACGGGCCTCGTTTAAATTGCAGATAGAGCATATATAGCAAAAGAGCTTGCGGACTGCTTGAGCTGCTGCTTTTAAATTATAGTTATTGACTTGCCCGCCAAATACTGCGAGAGAGAGAGAGAGAGCTGGAAAAACTTTTGGATCCATGAGCATTTATTCGCGTTCGGTGGTTATGTGTGTATTAGCTACGATATGAAAAAGAGAGGATGACTTGTGTGGATATATACATCGAACATAGATTGTTGTTGTATACATGGATTATGCATGAAAGTAAGGGAGAAGGGTTTGTTTGCTTGTAGTTGGACACGTATTACATTTTAAAAAATACCGCGCTTTCTAAAAGATTTTCATTTACAATGATTCTGTCGCATATAGGGATAATTCTGGGCATGATGAGTATTAGCTTTGGAAGGAGGTCAATAGTTACTTTGATCGTTAAGATAATGTTGTGTAGTTTACTTATAATACTTAAAACGTTTATAAATTTATAAAGTTTGAGATTTTCCAGGATGTACGTTAAATTATCAATAATAATAAATTTCCAGATGCTTATAAGTATATACTCTCTCCTCTCCCTGATATTATCTCAATTTATCAAAGCATCTCATCAAATCGTTTTCTCAAAGTCACCCTCTACAAAAACACATTAGCCGCATTGAACGAGTACATGTATAGCAATCAATCGCTTCGTAAATACACAATAACCTCCTCCTTCTATTCTCCTTTTTATCCTTAATTATTTAATGTACGAGAAAATTAGTTCCGCACTAATTGAAGCCATCCCAAAAGAGATAGAGTAAGAAGAAGCAAAAAAAAAGAGAGAGAAACATTATATCAGACATTTTTTCAGATCGACCATCTCTGCTACCATATAGTAGTAGGTATCTACACATGATTCGACAAATTAAATTTTCGCCGCTACGTTAAACCATCCCATCTCCTATAAGAATACCATTGCAATTTTTCTCCAGCTCGCCATAATTCAGGATATCCTGAAGATGAGGGGCACACACATTCGAAGGCCCCCCGTGTCCGGTATAGTCAGTGTCCCTGTCTAATTACACTCGATCCCAACTTTTCATGGAAAAGCTCTAGTTGTATATAGCTTCCTACTACCACCATATTGCCGCCACCATATCCTTTCTATAACCATTTTTTCCCCCTTTGGACTTGGCCTTTTCTCTCTCTTTCTCTTTTCATTTTCCTTTGCTGGCGCATGGAGAAAAAGGGCGCGTCCCGTCAGCCTTACCACGGGCCGGCTTTTTCCAACTGTCCGATGGGCTACGCCAGTAGCATATAGGTACATATCATGTGTCTTCAAAGTAAACGACAGATGTCGAATAGTCGAAGCCTATATATATAGCACCATATTCCGAGAGAGAGATCCATTGGGATACGCACGTGGAAAGACCCAGTGGGGTCGTCACGCAGTACAGTCACACCCTCTCATCCCTATTACTTTCTCTTATATTCCTTTTTGCCAATAGAAGAAGATACTAATAATAAGGTGCTGTAGTTTCGAATTTCCACATATCTATGTATTGATACATCGACGGCTGTTGTTGTTGCTCTTCTTCTCTTTTTTTTTCTTCTCAAAGTAAGCTGCATAGCCGCGTACATTCATTCCAACACAATACCATCCGCTCTCTCTCTCTCTCTCTCTCTCTTTCTCTCTCTTTTTCTCTCTCCCTCTTGGCTACTGTTCTCTTTTCTCCGACTATAACCAAAAACGATTCGCTGTTGTATACCCTATGCACGTACATATCCTATAGCTCATCGACTCGCCAATTTTATCCTCCCCAAAAACTCGTAAAGTCTCTCTCTCTCTTTCGGAGCTGTCGTCACACGCGGGTTTGGTGGGCACTGCTGCTGCTGCTACTATGTCCTCTAATACAAAGCGCATGGACGGTGTGGTATACAGATATAGCACGAGGAACTACCGTGGTATAGGAGGAGAAAGAGGATGAGACAGAGAGAGAGAGAGAGTATCGAGTTCACGCGCGTGTAGATATAGCGGCAATGTACTTTCATATATCGGCGAGAGAGAGAGAGAGAGAGAGAGAGAAGAGAGCTACATATAAAGCACACCCCTCATCTACCGATATGCACTCTCCAGCTAGTATATATACAGCCTAATGGCTGCTGTTGCTGCTGCTGTTGTGTTAGCGAGAGAGAGAGAGAGAGAGAGAAGCGCCTACTCAGCTCTTTTGTCATCGGCTGTCTATTCCTGCGTACAACCATACATATAGAGAGCTTGGCTCGCTTGCTGCTGTATTATACGCGTACGCATGTACACATATACATATCAGGGGGAAGGGGGTCCATATCCGACGCTCCCGCGATTGCAATTCCGTAACCAAATTAATCTGTTCCTAGCTCATCAATAATATCTCCCGTTAATTTGCTGCCCTGCTGCGTATACTTGCTCTCTCTCTCTTTCTCTCCCTTATCCCCCTGCTTTGCCTCTCAGCGAGACTCGCGCTTGCAGCTCTCTTGCGCGTGTAAATTGCGCGTACATCAACAGCTATCTCCATCCCCCCCCTCCTTCCTCACCTCTCTTTTCACCCCATGTCACTATTGCTGCGGCTACGATATGCGTCGATCGTTTTTATATCGTTTTTCGTTTTAACCTACTGTGCGTGTAGTTGTGCCAAGATTCGCATTAAATTATCTCGAATGTAATGAAAAATATAAATGTTAATCTTGGTTTAGAAAAATGTTAATTTTTGTATGATTTTTTTTTATGCTTATTTGTATAATGAGGTCTGAAAAGAGTAAGATTTTTTTATAATTAGTTACTAGTATTTATTTTTTAAATAATCGACCGTAACAAAAAACATAAATTTTATTTGGTGTTCAATTTAAATCTTATATACTTACGCAATAATGAAAATCATGTCAATTCAATAGTATACACGGTTATAGTATAGCCTTGAGATTTCTATAAATTTACAATCCTCCAGTAAAAGGTATAGGTATACTTAACCGTTCACCGATAAACATTTTTCCAGTAGCACTACTCGACTTATCGCTCGCTTTAGAACTCCATAAATATCTCGAGAGAGAAAAAAAAGGAAAAAGAAAAAAGACTAAAATTACCGTGCTGAAATAGCTGCTTTAATTAAAAGACTATTTAATTTAAATTTAATTAGATCTCCCCGCGGCTTGCATTAAAATCATGAAATAGTTAAGCAAAAAAGAAGGAAAAAAAAAGAAATCGCAACTACGATCATCGCTCGCACACACAAGCTGCTTTCAAGCATATATACACATAGACCTGTACGCTCGTGTGTTTGCCATAAAGCCATGTTAGCGCGAGCGTGAAAAAGGAGTGTGTATGAGAGCGAGTGTTTGCCCATGATGGCGGCCGTTATGTAACCTCAAGCCGCGCCACCATCACCACTACTACAGCGTGTGCCATCGATTATCCACGAAGAGAGAGTATAGAGTAGAGAAAGAGAGAGAAAGAGAGGGAAAGAGGCGCGCGCGTATAACACCCCCGCGCTCGCGCCTTATCTCTCCCTCGCACGCACAAGCTATACTGGGCTACACCGCCCCGCACATCGAAATCCCAGCCGAATATTCGCTACTCTCCCTCACCCCCTCCTCCTTCTCTCCCTTGCGCGAGAAGCTATATATCCCGAAATTAATATCTGTTCGCCCAATATCATCCATCGCCAGACTAGGCGTCGTCGTCGTTGTCCTCATCTTACGTGGTGTATAAGCACACAGCCGCGGAAAAGCCCGCCCTTTTACTTCTTCTCGGCCTAGTAGCTGCTCGCGCCCTTACTTTCTCTCTTTCTCTCTCTCTCTCTCTCTCTCTCTCTCTCTCTCTCTCTCTCTCTCTCTCTCGCGTACAAAGGAACAAATTACTCTCGCGTTGCGCAGCTTTATTAGACGACGTGACTCGAATGCGACACCTCATTCTCTCTTTCTTTCTCTCTTTCTCTCCCTTTACTATGCTCTTATATAGCGAATATATATAATGCTACTGTTTGCAACTTACACGTGACTTTATTCGAGAGATTTTGCTGCTATCGCTATTTCGCCATCGGCGACGTGTACCACCACCGCGAAATATTAGAAATCTCGTTTTTTTTTCGTCTTTTCTTTTCTCTCTTTCTTTTTTTTTTTTTTATGAACGCAGAGAGCCGTGCCACGGAAGAATAATGCCGTAATAGCTCAGCTCTTTTTTTTTTTTTTTTTTTTTTTTTTTTTTTTTTTTTTTTTTTTGTTTTTTTTTTTTTGTTTTTTTTTTTTTTTTTTTTTTTTTCGGGAGTCATTTCAGATAAGAGATTGAAGTGATAGGAAAAAAGAAAGTTATTTCGTGCGCGCCTCGCTTTTCTCGTCGTTAAGAGATAGACGGCTGCTACTCGACGAATAAAAATATACCTATATACATATATCTATATCTATTTATAAAATACGCAGCTTTTTTTTCTTTTTTGACAAAACATTTTACTGGCTTTATCGCGGGTTATAATGTATTTTGAACACTTTGGGTTGAGGATATATTTTTCATGCTAAAGCAATTTTGAATTATGATGAATTATATTGTTAATGTGTTTTGAAATATAATTTTGAAATTTAACGAAAAATTAAGTAAACTTACCATTGAGTGTTAATTTATAAAAATTTGAAATTCCAAAACTGGAATCAATAATTCATAACTTCGTATGTAGTATAAAGTTTAAGAAAAATTGAAGATGCTTGTATCTTACTATTTTAAAAATAAATTACTATATTACGTCCTTTTAATAGGTATGTATTTTTAAAATATGTCTAGGTAATAGTTGTTTATAATACACAAAAACTAAAGTTATTTTTATTTATCGATAAATAAAAATAACTTTAGTGATCACTATTATTTTTTTATTATTACATATTAAAAGCGTATTGAAACCATTACACTCTTTAAACATAAAAATATCGAACATTTTAACTTTGTAATTCAAACTACCTTATGCTTGAATTTTATATTAATCATATTATATTATTAGTATAATTTTATACTAATACAATACTCTGAGTGGTAGAATCTATACGTTTGATAATGTGTAATTCAATTATAAATTTTAAATATGTGATACTAGGGGCTTATAATAACTTAGTCTGTAAGACGTTAGTTTCGTAATCCGTAGTTCATGGGTTCGATTTCTAACGTCTACTAACTGAACAATTGTACAAGCACTGCCGCACATATGCCAAAATACTCTTAATTAAGTGTCTAAACGGCATATAAAATATCAAGAACAAAATCATTTTCGTATTTCAGCTGATGAGTTAATCATAGAGAATTTAGACCAAATTATTTTTTTTTTTTTTTTTTTTTTTTAAATTAATTTATAATATAAAGCTATTAGATTAATATATAGTAGACGCATCGATCGCAAACCCACCACACGATTTCCCAGTCCTTCTTTAGTAACCACATCATTAAGCCCTATACACCATATCTCTCATCCAAACAATTTTCAATCATCAATCTCTCCAACATCCTTTTTTTCTTCATCATTCATTACGCACACGTAATATTCGGTGATCGAAAAACAAGCTCATCTTCCATACTTATACCAACTAACTATGAGCGCATACATCCCTCTTATTCGGACTCTTTTTGCGCGAGCCCTCATTGAGAGCGCAAGACCGGAGATCACAAGCAGCTGCTGACTTGATCATTGCCGACAACCGATCCTTTTGCAATTCATCAGGGACTAGTAGGGGCTAGTAGGGGGGGGGGGGAGTGATGCAGAGAGAAGAGGCCGATATATTCCTCTCTTTCTCTCTGCTGCTGCCGGGTACATTGTCGCGTCGACGAGTCCATTGAAAGTTTAATGCGCTCTCACGAACAGCAGCAGCATCAGTAGTAGGCCGCGGTTCTCTTTGTATACGTATATATACGTATATATATATAGTAGGTGTATATATGTGAATGTGTATATGTGATGGTCTCTCTCTCTCTCTCTCTCTCTCTCTCTCTCTCTCTCTCTCTCTCTCCCCCCCCCCCCCCCCCCCCCCCCCCCCCCCCCCCCCTCCTCTCTCTCTTACCGATGACGCTATGGTCCAAAGATGATGATCCGCCATACCGGCGCGACTTGGGAGGTCCGCTCTTGATATCCTCTTCCCCCTCCCTCCTCACCTCCATTTAACCTCCCTCTACCGCCTCACCACCTGAGGACCCACGTCCAACCATTTCTTTTCCTCCTCCTCCTCTTTCTCTCTCTTTTCATCTTCCCTTGTCCTACATCATCCTCCTCCTGCCTGGCTTATATGCAGCAGAAGCAGCATCTCGCTCAAGCAGCAACCCTCTCCGCATTTCTCCTCCTCGCCTCGTCTCTTCGTCTTCGTCTTGGTCGTCGTCGTCGTTGTCAAGAGTCCCTGTCGTTCCTCTTTCTTTCTCTTAAGCTCTCCTGATCTTCTCTCCCAAGCGCTCTTGCCCAGGTAGTGTCTTCATCCTTCTCCCTCTGGCTCGTCCTCCTCCTCTTCCACCTTCTTCTACCTTTCGATCCAGCCCTTTCTTTTGCTCGATGCTGTATAGGTATATATATATATATATATATATATATATATATAAATGTTCAACCGAGACATGCCCATGGGAGTTTCGAGTCCTGCAATCATATTTTTTGCATCACAGTGGACGAGGGAGATGGGGATGAGGGAGGGAGGGAGGCAGCCCCCACGACGTATACATACAGAAAATGACTGCAACGAAAGGTTGCCGCGATCCAGCGCCAAAGAGAGAGAGAGAGAGAGAGAGAGAGAGAGAGAGAGAGAGAGAGAGGATGAAGAAAGGATTGAAGAAGCGAAAGGAAAAGAGAAGAAGATCGGGCACCGGGGCGAACGGCCTCTTTTGCTCCCTCTCGCGAGAGTTGAGTTGAGGGGGCGAGCAACAGCAGCAGCAGCAAAAGCAGAGGAAAAGAGGCGGCGGCGATGAAGAAGAAAAGAGGAGGAGGTGGAGGTGGAGGTTGAGGTGGAGGAGGGCTTCAGTAATGCGAAGCTTTCGAGAGATAATATCGAGTACGTGATGGAAGCCAGATAAATAGACACGTCGTATAAAATTCTCATTCCGCCTATGGTATTCATTATATGGGCTGTCGAGAGTAAAAGAGAGAAAAAGAGAGAATGAGTGCGAGAGGGAGGAAAAGGGGAAACGAGAATGACGTGACTACGCGCAAGCGTTGACGTCGACGATGCTGCTGTGAAAGGACGTCTGGCCACTTAAAATTATTGCCACGAAAGCGTCCGCTGCTGCTATTTGAGTTGAAATTTCGCGAATTAATTCCGCGAATAACCGTGAGCTTTTTTCAAGAGACAAAAGGAAAAAAGAAAGGATAATTGAACGCTGTTAAACTGTTTTGTTAAACTCACTGCAATATAACCAGAAGCAATCATTTTATTCTGTTCAGAATTGCAGCTTTGTTTTTTTGAAAGACACATCTTTGGCATATACCTACCATCAATTGGTACTTATACCTACTGGTGAAAAGAGAAAATAAGAGGGGCTGATTATATAGTCTGCAGGCAACAGCAGCAGCAGCTCAAATGACAAGATTCGCGATTTCACAACGAGAGGGGGGGTGTTATGCAAATATCGATCCTATCGGATATAATATCGGTACCTGGTTAACTGATATATAAAACATCCCCTACCCTTTTTCCCCCTCCTTCAATGTAACTATCCCCAAGGAATATACCGCGAGAGTATCGTGAAAAAAGCAGGTACACGATAGCTGCGCGAGTTACGTGTTTATAGGTATATCGAGCGAGGGAGTCGACATATCGAGATCTACTAGAATCGATGTATACGATCACGTGTGTCGTAGTATAGTTGACGTTTTTATCGACGCGGCAAGCTTTGTATAGGATTATGCAATAATCGGGTGGCGCATATACAAGCTCGAATCTAAAAAATCCATGCTGTTTCGAGATCGAAAAACGTCAACTATAAAGCTGGGGTCTTACTTATATTGCTGACTCGCGACACACACATACACACACACACCCACACCTGGAGTATATACTTGCGTTTATATCGTGTACCAAACAATCGCTTTCCTTTGATTTTTAATCTATATATGTATACCCATATGTTTTCTACTTTGAAACCGCGGAAAA
>JAPYZE010004715.1:0-14854 GCA_030522805.1 Leptomastidea abnormis
AAAAAAAGCCTCGACGAATGGGCACGATAAAACGATGGAGGAGGTCTGGCACGTGCGACCAGTCGACTGCGAAATTCCATTTTTGTCCGAATTAATCCACCACCGATAGCGTCGTCGTCGTCGTCGTCGTCGTCACCACTATAGTTCCATCAAGGATTTACACGTGGGTTTAAGGATTACTTTGGTCGCCGGAATGAATTTATTTCGGTTGCGCGTGCTTCTATCAATACACTGATTTTTTTTTTATTTTAATGTATGATTAATTGTTCTTTTTTTTTAGAATCTATAATACAACTGTAATTTTTAATTTTCCACATAGTGTGTATCTGTGAGTTTGTAAACATAAATAATCTATACGAATTTGCTCTTTTATATTTTAATAAAATGTTACACGTTTCATGGACGTATCGTAGCTTGACACTTCTGACAGTATTTATATAAACGACAAATCGAACGTGTGTCTCCGTGTGTCTCCTCCATGAGCTATCTTTCGATTCCTTTTTTTTTCGTGCTATTTTTTGCACACTCCTCTTTGCCCTTTTCTGCAGCGTAAAAAAGCAAGGAAGACAAGAGAGTGTGAGAGAGGAGCAATTTTTTATACAAGCTGAAAGAGCCTGATTCTTTCGCAGAATTTTACAGTGAGAAAATAAATGTACAGGAAATGTATATATAAAAAGCCATTGTAAAATTGGCTTTGACAGGGACAGCTGCTCGGAGCTAGGGCTTACGCGTAGATTTTTAATTTAAAAACTTTTGTACTCTTTCTCTTGGGGGTGGGGTGTATTATAAAGCTGGCGCTCATAAATAAAATATCCACGTGCCTGGAAAAATTAATTTCTTGGAAAGACTTTGTATATACTTTAGTTTGACTATGTATATTTTTTCTCAAATAATGCGTACACGTGTATCGTCTCTGTCTTTATATAAGGTCAGGATAAAGTCGCTTTTTAATCCTAAAGAATAACTTAAAATATTCCATAAAAAATATTTATTAAAAAAAAATATTGATAAACAATAACAATTAACAGTTTAATAATATACCTAAACATTGATTTCAACTGATCTCAGAAATGAAAACACAATCATTCAAATTTAATTGAAAAAAATTATAATTAAAATTTTCTGTTAATTATTATTATTTATTAATGTGAATCACATTGTTTATTATAAACTTAATTAGAGCCTTTTTTTGCTATAAACGTAGCTATAGTTAGCAAATCGTATTTTCATGCTAATGTAATCAAGTTTAATTGTAAAATTAAATGCAATTCTTATTAACTCCACGTATATCTAATTACACAAAATTTTCAAGTGCATTTAAATTCGTATTCCAAATTTATCCTTAAGCAAAACGTTCAATCACTTTTGGCTATCATTTACCGTAAGAAATACTGATGTTAAATTTAGCTAAACGTTAACTTAATAAACCACTTCCTCGAGAGCTCGGAGGCAAGTTTATTAGTTCTTCGAGAAAATGCGGCATCGCTGTTTGCCTTAGGCAAACCTTCCAGTTCTAATCAGATTTTCGATGTCGGCAAGGTTTGGGCTCTTTTTTTCGACTCATCCAGCAATGCTTTCAGTATCTTATCGCGGCAATTTAACCTTCGAATAAATTGGACGATTATTTCGAAGCCAAAAATATACTCTATACTCTCTACATCATATAATTATATTAGTTTTTTATTTTCTAATTTTTTTTATTTTTTTTTATTTTTTTACTGTTGCTCGTATTCCTTTATTCAAGTTAAAGGCGTATCTATAGTGAACCTTCTGTCAGCTTCATTCGTTTTTTCGAATCGCAAAATCAAAGGCATTGGTTTGATTGACCCAGAAATATTGCTTAGTAAGCGGGCTAATCTTAAAGATGGTCTTTTATTTGAAAAAAAAAAAAGATAGCGTCGACGGGAGACAGCGCGGCGCGTTCTCTGCGTCTGCAGACAGAAATAACCGCGTTCGTTAAGTCTTGAACCATACACGAGAGCTGCAATTTATTAGTTTTCTATTTTAAAATCTTTATTTTATTTTTTGATAAATTTTGAATTTTTCAAAATAAATGAAATTTCAAAATAAGAATCCAAGTTTTTAGTGCTCAGCAGGAGAGAGAAAGATTTTATCAAATGTATAGAAAAAATAATAATTTGTTATTTAATTTTCTTACCTATTTTTGTATAATTAATAAAAAATGATATATTCATAATAACTTGATGATTGCATTATAGCAAAAGTTATTTATTTAATTTGAAATATATTTAGAATTCTTGAGTAATTTGAAAGAAATCACAAATTTTTTAATGAAAATTATTGAAAAAATAATAATTATTTTTAGCTCCGTGATTTTCGTGAGAAGTGTGTTAATACGAAAATGATAAAAAAAGAACATAATATATGACTTATAACGCAATACTCATTCAGTTTGTAATCTTCTATTTTACTTCTTTTTTGGAATTGAAAGCAAGAGCTTTGTTTAATTTTTTCCATATTTTAAAATTATTCATTATTTTGAGCAAAAACTTAAATGACTTTAAAGCAAAATACCTACATTTTATGTAGAAGAAAAGTGATTTACAATTAAGTTGAAAAAGTTTTAGCGAAAAAAGTGTTGTAGGTATACAGGATTAAAATTTATTTATTTTTTAACGTGATTTTATAATAGCTTATTAAATTTAAAATTTATTACGAGGAAAAAGATTTTTTTTAATTTTAAAAATCTTTATTATTTTTAAGTTTAAAATAAGAAAAAAAATTATTTTGAGTATTACAAAGTGTGGAAGTATAAGAAATTTTTAAATGTACTTAATGATGAAATTGAAGGAAGAAGAGGAGAAGGAAGAAGGGAAAAAGGTAGAAAAAGGAAGAAATAATAAAGAAACAAAGTCTTGAAATTACAAAGTGTAGGGTGTGTTGCTGCTGCTGTTGTTGTTGTTGTTGTTGTTGAATAAAGTTTGGGGGGCGATACAAGGCCGCACGTAAATGGAGTTACGTCTTTAACAGGCAAAGTTTTATCGAAACTCACAAAGGGGCTAATTGAATCAACCCCGGCTACTACTACAGTACTACTACTACTACTACTACTACTACTACTACTACTACTCAAAAGAAGTGCGTGCTTTGTAATTTGTGTATATCGTGAATAGCTTAGCGTTTATACTTACGTATTTGTCGTCTACATTTTATAATGTATTTCCAAGTGCTAATGTAAAAAGGTAGCTGCAATTGTATTTCATTAACGCTGCAGTTGTAGGATATCTTATATAGAAGATACATAATTAGCGCGAGTAATTAAATTTAAAGTTAAAAACAATTGTAGACGAAGCTACGCAGCGTAACAGTAACGGAATCAAAGTTTTCCTTTGATATAGAGCGTAAACCCCGCGCTTGCAGACTTTGAGTCCGACGGTCAACCGTATATACATGAGCGCTTGTCTGGACTTCGTTGAATAGTAGCTTACGTTCCATTAATTAAGTTCCTTCTTCTGGTTGTCAGCGCGTCGCGTCGTGACATCTTTTTTCACGCGAGTGTGGGTGGAAGAAGACTAGAGCTTAGTCATTTATTGATTTTACCCAACTTTTTTCTCTTTGCTTCCCTTTTCTCAACTCGACATCTATTTTTTTTTCTTTTGATTTTTGTCTCAAGGTTGAAATAATTCTGCAATTTCCTTTTGTTTTTGACTGATACCGTATTTATCCGAAATTATGAATTTTACCAAATCAATTTACTTTACAAAAGAAATAGTTTGCAATTTGATAAGCGATTTTATTAGTAAAAAAAAATGAAAAATTTTGCTTAATATTCAATAAGAAATAGGTATATAGCTTGTAGTGAAATAAAGGAGAAGGGTTGAAGGTTAATGAATAAATTTAAAAAATATATAATTTCTTAGAATAATCGACATTTATTTTTTTTTTTTTATTTTATGTACAAAACGACCTGTATTTAACACAGCTCCAATAATGCAATATATACCGCAAATTTGTCCTTATATTCATAATTAATATATACACATGTATAATTTCATTTTTTTCTATGTACATTTATATTTATAATTAAATAATTTTATATGTATGATACAACAAACAGTTTTTTGCGACGTTAACATAAATAATAAGTCCTAAATTTTATGAGATCGCGAGTATTTCATAACATGTCCATGTACATATATAAGTGTAGATCAAGTATCCTGCATTTGTAAACATACAAATGTATAAACGCTCGCGTACCGTGGACAGCTATAGGCTCCAAAATCAATCAGCGAGTGATCAGACCCACTTTGGTTGGCACACCAAATAATCGCTAAGTATAATTTTATTTTTCAACTTTATAATTTAACAAGATTAAAATCATCTTATATGGCAGAAATTTGCGTAGCTATATTTTGTTGGTGTGAATGATATGATTAGATCACTCGCTGCATGAAAAAGTGCCCTTAGGCTTTGGCGTTTAAATTGATATACATTGGTCGCATATAATCTTTTGATAATAATCCTCACTTTTTCTAGCTTTATTTGTTAGTTCATTTGTCAATTGTTGGATTTTAAAAAATTGTAAGGTTTGTATAATTTGTTGGGTGAAAAAAACATCAACATCACATGTCTACATCGTCTACTTGTTTTCTTTGTATTATAAAATACATGTATAATTATACATGAAACTATAGCCCACAAAGACGTAACATTTACGGTTAATCGTCTAAAATACTATAATTTTTAATGTTTTACAGTTAATATTTGTTAATAATTTTTTTTTTTTTTTAATCAAAACTTTATTTCTCATTTTATATTTGCTATATTTTTATTGTTCCTGAATTTTTTTTAATTTGTTTTAGCCTGTTTTCTAACATTAAACGGCATAATTATTGAATGGCAATTTTAATGAAAAGATTAAAAATATATCTCGACCTTGATGTGTTAATGATAAAAGTCTTATTCTTGACTCTCTTAGTAATAAATACAAAAAAAAAAAAGTATTTAAAAAATTATGCAGTTTTTATTTTATTTTTACTGTTCAAATAATTACACGACTCACCTTTCATTCATACATTTTTTCATTGACTTTATTTCACCAAATAATGATTTTTTTTAAAAAAAAGCCACATTTGAAGAATATTCGAATTTAGTAACAAATTTTCATAAATCAATCGATTTCTTGAACATTGAATGTCTTCAAAATATGTCATTATATTTCTTATTTGAGGATTCTTAACTTTAACGATTATAACGATATGTTTTTGGAAAAATTAAAAAATTCGTCAAAACTTTACGTCACTTGAATATTAAGTACAAAAGTAGATAGTACGTTCATATCGTAATCATAACTTTTTCTCATTTTTTTAGCGTTACGCATACATCGTATATTTAAAATTTTGGACCCACAGGCTAGTACTAAAAAATAAAATTCAAATTATGATAACGTATTTACTGTTTTAAAATTATAATAATCAAACAATCAAGTAACGTATTGTCTTAACGATAAACAATTTAACAAACGATAATATCTAACAAATTTACCAACTCAATGTTTTTGTTAAACAAGTACATAAATCTCCGCGAAAAAAAAAACAAATATAGGTGTATATTATACATTACGTGTTTGTTAGGTGCACAGACTGTTTATCACGATCTAAATTTTTAACAATAATCATCGATATCACACCGATTTTTCTATTTTATCAAATCTTCTCAATTTCGGTACCTTTAATACTTATAACACGTTGTTGTAAAGATGAAAATCCAAAAAGTTACGTTAAACAACGTAAAAAAAATGTTATTATCAAATATTGAAAAATTAAGGTTTTATTTTTGGATTGTTAGTATTTGGCAAATTCATCAGTAAACATCTTAAAAAGAATATTGATGATTGAAGTTACTTATTATTTTTTTTTTTAAATCAAAAATAGTTATTATTGTCTATTCCACCGAAATACCGAAATCGAATAACGTCTCTTTACGTATAATATATACTCATATCATATTCCATGCAAGTATCAGTACATGAAAGTATGTTTGCTTTGCAATCGAGGCACTTATGAACTAAAATATTTTATAGTCTTGTTTTTTCTTAAAGGACAAATAAAAAGCCTTCTTTCTCTCTCACTAATAGTTTCTTTCCGTTTGGAGACAGTATAGGTGTGGTTTTCCTCGGAAATCTTTGGATTAAAAAGAAAATGGGTGTACGGCGAAGAGGGCAGGTAAAAAAAAGGTAAGACGGAAAACCGCGAGAAACGCGACTGGCAGAACTGCTCCACTGTTCATCTGCGAAATCATCAGCTGCGAATACCTACCCCTGAGCGTTTAAGCTCGGTAATGGTGGTGGTAATGATAGTGGCCATCCACTCACACGTACAAACACCGCGTCACTGTCCGTTTTCAAGACTTGGCACAGTCCTGCCAAAAATGTTGTCTCTGTACAGCAAGTAATCGCAGGCCCTTACAGTCGAGGCAACTGTGCTTGCGCCGCTCGAGGTTGGCTCGAGCCTGCCTCAGCTGTGCCGCGACGAGGCAGGGCTCGCTGAGCGATCGCGGATGATGGCCGCGGGCTCAGATGGAGCTGCCAGCGAGGAGGCCCCCGGCCGAGGAGGGGTCGCCCAGGCTGGAGTCGCACTGCATGACCCACTCCCAGACGCGCTTGGTCATGTCCTTCTGGTCGAGGGTCGTCTCGAGGCCGTAGCTGTTGAGGAGCTTGCGCAGCCTGTGCTTGCTCAGCTCGTCCAGGTGGCCGCCCCGCTCGTCCACTATCGTGTCCAGGTAGAGCAGACTGTCGGCCCTGCCGTACTGCAGTCCCGCGCCTGCCGGCAGTTGTAGCTGTTGCTGGTGTTGCTGCTGTTGGGGTTGTTGCAGCTGCTGTTCGCTCGCGTCAACCGAGGTGGAGGTGGCGCTGTGGCTGAGCTTAGTCGAGGGGCCACCGGCCGGGGCCAGAAACCAGGCGTCCTTGAGGTACTTGTTGATCTCGGTGACCGGGGGCCTCTTGTCGGGCTTGTGCTCGAAGACCCGGCGAAAGTAGCGGAGCAGCCGGGGCGTGAAGCGCCGGAAGCTGCTGGGTATCTTGGCGGTGCGGCGCTTGAGCCAGCGCTGGAAGGCCGAGTAGTCGGGGTCCTGGATGGGGTCGGCGCTCTGCCAGGGCGGGCTGCCGGTCAGGCAGACGCAGAGCAGGAGCCCGAGCTGCCAGCAGTCCGCGCTGCGCTTGCAGGTGTAGCGCTCGTTGCGCACGATCTCGTGGACCTCGGGCGGGAGGAAGGGAGCCCAGGTGCAGCGGGCCTTGCCCACCAGGCTGCCCTCCCTCCGCGTGCAGCCGAAGTCGCAGAGCTTGACCTTCGAGAGGTCCGCCGCGAAGACCAGGACGTTCTCCAGCTTGACGTCCCGGTGGGCGAGCTGCTTCGAGTGGAGGAAGTCGAGGGCGGAGGCCAGCTGGCCGGCCAGCCGCTTGCAGACCTCCTCGGCCAGGCCCCCGGCGCGCACGCTCCCCGCCAGGTCCCCGTACGGGGCGTACTCCTGGGCGAAGACGTAGCAGTCGTCCGCCTTGAAGGCCACCGCGTACGAGCAGAGGATGTTCGGGTGGGGGCTCAGGTGGTAAGAGTAGTGGAACTCCCGGAAGAAGTCACGCTCGGACGTGAGCTCCTGGTGCACGGCCTTGAGGACGACCCGCGTCTGGGTGCGTCGGTGCGTCGCCAGTAGGATTTTCGCGAAGCTGCCCTCGCCCAGGGTCTTCTCCACGTTGTACTCCTTGCCCAAATCCAGCTCCTCCAGCTTGACTTCCTGCACCTTGTGGATGCTCGACTCCTTCTGTAGCTTCATCTGTAACCGATCAAGCAGAGGCACGTTTTTTTTGTTTATTAATTGTGCAAGTGTGTTTTTGGTGGTAACGTATTGGTTTCTTTAGAAAAATTACTTTGATATCAATCGAATTATTTGAAACCATGAAATTGACTAAACTAATTTCATTTCATTTTAAATCGCAAATAATTTTTTTTTTTTTTAATAAATGAAATCTATAATAAATTTATAAAATCATTTAAAATAACTAAAATTTGAAAATTTCGTAGATAATTAAATTCAATTGAAAAATGGGTGAATTTTTATGGAATCACATAAGTTGAGGACTACCTGATCCAGCTATACCTCCCCTCGGGCAAAAAATGCATCGAAAAGGAAAGCTGTGCACTCGAGTGGACTTTGCCTTCTGAGCACGTGCGTAATTGTTAACCGAGTGGGAGAATCGAGCAAGTGAAAGATTGAAAAAGTTGAGGGGGAGCGAGCGACGTCATATCTCCCAGCTGCAGCGTCACTAAAAGATCTATATATAAAAGCGAGAATGCATAATAATTGCGAGAGGGGGGGGGGGGGCAAGGCAGGCAGTGCGCGTGGCAGAAGGTCGTACAGTGGGTATACCTATAAGCGGAGAGTATAGGTAGAGGAGCTCGTCACCAGGGCGTGTAATGCGCCCCGACGGCATCGATCAGCACGCTCGCTCAAGCAAGTCTCTCTCTCTCTCTCTCTCCCTCCTCTCTTCGTTCGCTCGTAAAATGAGATTTTCTCGCAGTCTTTTTATACCCTCCACTTTTCCTTCCTTCTACTACAGCTAACGATCTCCGCTTCTATGGCTATACCTACTTGTATCCACTGCTCCTCTCTCGGTCCCAATAATGTTTAACAACGCTCCTTCGTTATCAACGGATAAAGCTTAATTGGAAAACTGTCGATAATACATACATGTGGACGTGGAAGTAATGCCTTTGCGTGGGAGAAAGCTTGTCAGCACCACGCTATATACCGTCCACTAGATAAGGGAATTGCGTAATTTTTTTTTTTTTAAAACGTTTAAATTCTCTAATTCTAAAATGTCACCAATTTCTTTTTTTTTATTTATTTCTTTTCCTTTCCCCACGTTTTGTTTTATTAATTTTTAAAAATAATTGACAATAACAAAATAATAAAGAATATTCTTTTCTTTTTTTGAGTTTATTGCTATGAAAATATAGACTACACACAACTTATATAAAAAAAATTATCGATATTAAAGTTCATTTATTTATATTTTCAAGATAGCATCAAAAGAGATCTGTGCAAACTACGTCACAGTTTTAACATCATCTACTTTAATCGAAATGCAAAAGAACCTATAACATCTTAAATTCAGACGAACATATCGATTTGAAAAAAAACTTTATCCAGATTCTACGAAGAAGTTGGCAAGAAAATCGCAAGCACTCCGCGTTATAAAGTTTATATTTACACAAAACGGCTACAGCGTGCTTGCGAGCGGTGTATACTCTTTGAACTTGCGTTAAAGCCATTACTTAGCCGCGAGCGAATTAGCCTAAGCGGCTAATGTCTGCAGGTTTAAAAGCTCTCTCTTTTTCCTTCCTCTTTCTCTCTTTCTTCCACTACTCTATATTTGGGCCTCTCGAAAATATAGGTCTGCTATAGAGCTAGTTATTCCAGTCGTATATTACTCTCAGTCAGCTCGGATAAATAGCCGAGCAAAGAACTTGCAGGAAATGAAAATTTGCACGTCTATCTTATACTTGTCTAGTTCAAGCTCTTTCCAAATATTTATGCGGTAAAACATCAAGAAGTGTGTGTGTGTGTATGCGTGCTTGTATGCATGTGTGTTTGCTGCTGCTACAGCTAATCGATTCACTTAATCACGCAAATTCATCGGTAAAGGAGGTGATAAAAATATAAAATTTAGGTACATGGAATTACGCAGGCTAATTTTCAGTCGTGCTTTAATATATTTATCTAACAATTATTATCATTAATATCATTATATATCAAACGAGTTTTCGACTTGGCAAAGACAAATAAATACAAGCATTGCGGGGTGACCTAAAAGCTGATGCATTATATTGAGCCATGCATTCGGGGGACTAGTTATTATACTTGCAGTTACGTAGGTCCTGGCTTCTACAATTCAGTGGATCGATAAGAGAGGTGAGGGAGGCTCGTCGGCAAATCAAATATCCTTACAGCCAAGTAGTATTCATCCCTTAACCCAATCCACGCGATTAACTTTGCAAATTTACGGCCAACTCTACATCTACTATGACGTCTTATGCTTTTTCTTTTTGGGTCACGAGAAAAATCCCTGCCAAAGAAACCTCAGGGATGGGCAAAAAAGAGTAAGTATTTTTTTTAGCGAACAGTCTCTCGCACACTGCTGTCAGCGATAAATAACGATTGTTATCCCGATAGCCGACTACGCACGTGCGGTTGCGAGAAATTTATTTTTGCGAGGTTGTACTGTACATATATATATATTATATGTATTCAAGTTGAGATTCGCAGAACAGCTCGTCACGTCTTTTTTGCTTTGTCAAAAGAGCAGCTTTTGTCTTGAAAACAATGTTTCTCTTTTTTTTTTTTGGATTTCTCATACTTTATCGCGTATATTGTGTGTTAAGCTTAAGCCATTGGTGCAATCAAAATTGTTGACCATGCTGGAATTATTTTACATGCTACTTTTCGAAAAAAAAAAAAAAAAAAAAAAACTTTGAGTAATATTGGTGACCCAAATTTTTAAATATATATGCTCTTAACTATATTTTTTTTCTAAATTTTTTTTAATATTTTTTTTTAATTCTTACTTTTTTTTTTTTTTTAAATTTATAAGGCAACTTTAATCAACATTTTTTTTATTGCTTAATTAAATATATTTAGCTTCAATGTAAGCATTATAAGAATAAATAGTATTAATTAAATTAATTGTATTTGAAGTTGATTTTAAATATTATTATTTTTTAAATATATTTTTATTAAATACAAAGTATTCAAAATTGTTAATGAGTATATGTTTAACAAATTCTGAAGCATAACATAATATGTCAATACAGGAAAAAAAACATGAAAATTTTCATTTCAAAAGTTTATTTTTAAATAGTAAATTAAAAAAAAAAAATTATTTTTATAAATTTACGAGAAAGTTGGTTTTACGTCATTGGAGTGCTAAAATGAAAGAAAATGTATAGCGTTTGAAAACGATTTTTTATATTCTGGACAGCAGTGTCATTTGAAAATAGAAAATTTTAAATAGAAAAAACAAAAAAGATTAATTAAAATTTTATAATAAAGATTAAATTTTAAAAAGAAACTCTATATTTAATGTATTCTCTCAAGCTATTGATTATTACTCCACAGTAGTCGTTCGTAATTCCACTCTCGAGAGAAAGAGAGAGAGAAAGATGTGCTTGCACGTAATTACATCACGAATATATAATGATAACAAGCGTATGTAACGACAAGCACACGGGTACTTAAACTTATACACACGAATGTGTGTATATAAGTTTGCATAGCCACGACAACTAACGAAGTAAAGTAAAGCACGTATCGTTGAGATGTAATTGAAAAAGAAAAGTTAGTAAAGGTGATCCTCAAAAAAGCTCTTGCAAAAAGAAAAACCGTCGACTGTGCCTTACCTTTTGTTGCGATTTTTCCTCAATGTCCCGATCACGAGAAGAGTCCTTGTTCGCCGTTATGATAACCATCGGCCAAACTTTCAACTCGCACAAGTTCTTTAACACACTATAGTCAATGTATCAATAGTAGTTCAGTTTTTTTTTATCTTGCAAGCACTGCAATAGATGTATAGATATATAATATGGCAAGCTGCTCCAGCCGCTAGGACGCGGAGAAGCTGCGGAGGCTGCGTCGAATGGAAAACTGTGTCACTCGGAAAACTGCTGCACGCCCAGGGTACGAAAAGGAGCTTTAATCCGTGTGTTCGTGCACGCGAAAGAAAGATGCGGCGAGAGAAAGCTAAAGAGAAAGAGACAGAAAGAGAGCCGGTCGAGCGGCTTACATTTTCGTGGCGGCGCGGCTCGCATTCACACTCGCGTCTGGAGGCGTCGCGACGCCCGGTCCCGCTTTTATACCCAGCCGCGCAGCAGCCGTGGAAAGCAGTAGCAGCAGCAGCAGTACTCGGCCCGCGCAAGCGCGCCATGCTTTAATAGAGCTTGCGACCCTCCACCATTACCACCACTACATCACCTTCGCTGCTGTTGCACTTACGAGAGCTGTAGGATCCCTTTTTGCCCTTCGCCACCCTCCCAGTTCTAATAGTCAAACTAGCGAAATGCTCTTTGACTCCTCTCGGCTCTATGTCACCAGTGGACACTAGCTTGCTATACTTCCTTCGCTTTCATGGACCCTCTTCATTTAATTACCTGTAATATTCAATTCTTCATTTACGCATTTTTTTAACGTTGATAAAATCAATGTAATTTAGCATTTATTTTATTAATTATGCACATAACTCGGAATTAAATCTGACAAGTTGTTTACAATAAAAAAAAAAGCCGAGACGAACTTGCAGCTGATTTTCTTTGCTTATTATTATTTTTATTTATATTTATTTATTATTTTATTTTTTACTAAGTATCAGCAGATATTATTTTGGAAAGTTTGAAAATAATATTTCAAATTATTTATAAGCAATATTTTTGTTTGTTGTTAATTTGAATTTATTTTTCGACCAAAGCTATTTTGATAATAATTAAAATTTTGGTAAATGCGCGTATATAAGCACGAGCCGGAAATTGGATGGAATATAATTATTTTTAAAGAATAACTTGAAAGGTCCGTATTGATTGTAGGTTTTGCTTAAAAATCAATAATTACCGGATAAATTAGTCGATAGGAGAACGTACAGTTCTCGACTACTGCTAAATAAACAAAGTCTAATATTTTTATAAACGCCAGTTTGTTTCAGACTGACACGACCAGAACTAGATTCTCCAAAAATATCCTTAACATTGCGAAATTTTCTTCAAGGATATATAGTATAACGCGCACGAGCTTGAAAGTTAATGTGTAACTATACGCCAGTTGTTGTTACGACTAGCTCAGAGTCGCATATAAGCAATTACATTTTCATTATACATATATCTCGGGACAAAGGTTGCCTAGACTCTTTAATGTACGTAAAATAATGGTATTCGTGTTAAGGAAACCATTGGGTGTGTTTATACTTTCCTCTTTCTCACTTTTACGTCGTAATTAATGCCTCTGACGAAACACACCGAGTCCGCTGGCTAATTTGCGTGGGCGCGCAAGTTTCTATAGGTGTGCAGAGAGGATGCAAGAGAGGTGTGAGGTTCTTTTCGAGCAAGCCACTCTTAAGAGTAAATTGAAATTTTTTCAATTATACCAGAAATTCTTGCTTTTGTTACGAGCACTAAGCTACATATTTTATTCTCAGTAAAAACTGCGTGTATATTGGAATGCTTGCAAAGTGACTTCATTTGTGGATATATTTACAGTAGGCTATATACTCTTGAGAATTTCCGTGCATCCATGTTTCTTTTCATAGCTTTTCAAATCAAATAAGACTGGTCAATTGCTGCAGATGATTTCAATTGTTGAGATCAATTTATAAATAATAGTTTTTTTCTTAACATCTCGTAACAATATATGAGAAAAACAAAATTATATTTCAGTTTTCATAATTTTTCGAGTTTCTAAATATTTTTGAAACTTATTCCTTGTCTATTACGTCTGCTTTTCCTTCGTTTTGTTTATTACTCTTCATTTTCTCTTTTCTCAACGCCCAGCAGAGACTGTTTGTACCTATACCCGGAAAAGCCTTTCAAACGCATTTAACTAACACTTTGTTTTGTAAACGACGAAGAATAATGAATCGATCTATACTCAATGCGTTTCACTTAAATTTATCACCAGCTGTAAATTAAACTACTCTGGCTAATATTAGTTTTGACTAAAAATATTTTCTTTAAATTGGTTTAAAAAATTAAACTATACTCGTTTGCTATAATCGAACCCAATTAAATTTTTATTTTTTGCAGCAGCTTTAATTTGAATGATTTAATTATCATAAATTTAATGCTCAGTTTTGTCGATTGAAAAAAATAATTTTTATAAAAGAATAATTATAACAAATTGTCAAACACAAACTTTTATAAAAACAGATTTTTGATATTCTTTATCATCCAGATATTTATTTAACTTTTATAATTCCAGAAATCTGTTTATTTCTGAAAACTAAATTACTGCTGTGCATTTATAAATGCTCGCTTTCAAATAAAAGTTTAAATAAAAACTTGGTAACACATTATTTTTTTTTTTTAGTTTCTAAAGCTTTAGATAAGTTTATAAATTATCCAAGATCAAAAGTTAATTTTTGATATTGTTTCTCCCCGGATCATAAAACTTTGCTTTTATAATTTTTTTAATGACCTACTTAAGTTAAAAGCCGCCCGATTTTTAACAAACTCATCATAGAAAAATGAAATGGCTAATAAAGTTAATTTAAAAGAGATAAGATTAATGTTTACGACTTGTATTTAAATTACTTTATATAAATCGATCTTATTTATTTTATAAAATAGCAAAAAAATGTTTCGTTCTAAAAATACATTTTAATGTACCAATAACGCCAAAGATTCTTGTCAAACACTTTTTCTCCCACTTTTTTTTAAACTATGACTTTTCAAAATTATTCTAAATTAAGACCCTCAAGTAAGTATAATTTCACATTATGTGAAAATATTAAGAAAAGTACTGTTTACGGTAAGCGATAACGTTTTGATCTCATATGATGTTATGAGGACAGCTTACAAATATAGTTACATTAAACAAAAAGTAATACAAATGAACGTGATCAGCATCCGACGTATATGTAACGTATGACGTCATAATAGTGTAAGGGACTAAAACAGTTTATTTCGCGTTATTTCTTTGATGGAAAGGAAAAAAGAAAGGTAGGCATGAACAACGAATGTCCCACAGGCTTGTGACGTAGTTGTTATAATTTATAGGTGGAATGCTGTCACTTATTGCCCTTACACGCTTCCATATCGGTCTTTTTATAGCACTATATTGATTTCATTCATTCTCTGACACA
>JAPYZE010004716.1:0-18335 GCA_030522805.1 Leptomastidea abnormis
TTCTCTTTCTCACAATTAATCGTCTCTTACTTTCCCATTAATTATACAATATTTTTATTTTTTTCCTTTCTTTCTTTTTCTTTTTTTTTTTTTTTTTTTGACCAAGCTAAACAAACACTAACGATGCACAATGCGTTTTGGCTATTTTATGTCTCTCGAATCTTCTTTTTTTTCCTTTTCCTTCTTCTAATTTATTTCTTTTTCCTCCTGCCTACCATATATCTGTACTTGCGGATAAAGAATATTTTGCTAATAATTTTAACAGTAGAATCAAGTAATATTGTTAGTTAAATTATAGCGTGATAAAATCAGTGTTTAATCAACATTTCAAATTTAAAAATTGTAATTATAAAAAAAAAGAAATAAAAAAATAAGAAAAAATCTGTGCTATATTTTTTGGAGCTAATAAGAGATGAGTGCAAGGAATAATAAAAAGCTGAAGCTAGCATATAGTGGATCATAGCGGGGGATAGTATAAGAGTTGGAATGGTCGTGGTAGGTAGAGGAGGGAGGGAGGGATGGAGAACGAATGGAACCAAGTGGTAATAGTTTTAATCCGGTGTCTTGAAGTCTGCGGATTTGGTGGCACGGCAGTTATGGCGAACGCGCGCGTGGGGCTCCCAAACACCTCCTCCACCTCCTCCTTCTTCATCTACTGCATCCACTATACACCCTTCGCGCTCTGATATCATAATCCGAATAATCGCCATTATTACCGCCATTCGCTTAATCCTTTCTCCGCCGAGCTACTACTCTCTTCTCTCATACCTTTCGTCCTCGTACTTCGTTTCCTCCTCCTCCTCCTCCTCCTCCTCCTCCTCCTCCTCTTACTTGACTATTTTCCACCTAAGCGTTTTTCTTTGAGCCGCATCCACGTACCTAACTGTAATTTTATTCAAATTTCCATTCTCTCGTCTTTACCTTGTATAATATAAGTATATACACTTGCGTAAACAATTGTTTTTCCTTAAAATTTGAATAATTTTTTTAGATTTACGAGTAATAGCTCAACTCGAGATAATTTTTTACTTATTACCAAATGTCACTTTTTTCTACAATAATAATATATTAAGAACGTTTAATTAATTGTGATTTGAATAAATTATCAACCATTTTATTTAAGAATATTAAAATTTTTTTTGTTCAAAATATGGTAAAGGTGTAAAAAAAAAGAAAGGTGCGTGTTAAGATATAAGGGAAGTACCTGTAAATTGTGAATGACATAGAATTTAT
Organism: Leptomastidea abnormis; assembly: GCA_030522805.1. Taxonomy (NCBI): domain Eukaryota; kingdom Metazoa; phylum Arthropoda; class Insecta; order Hymenoptera; family Encyrtidae; genus Leptomastidea; species Leptomastidea abnormis. Next base: position 1,234 of record JAPYZE010004716.1, read on the forward strand.
GGAAAAAGCTTTAGAAGCACAAGTACGGCGCTAAGAGAGAGAGAGAGAGAGAGAGAGAGAGAAAGAGATGCTGGTAAGTAAGTGAGGTACGGGCAGATTGTGGAAGTGTATGCTAGAGACACATAAAAGAGGAGTAAAAATATAGGAAGGACACAAGAGTATAGTAGCAGAGGAGTCGGAGGTTTGTGTATATATACGAGGGTGACTTTACAAGAATCGCAAGCAGAACTGGACGACAACGACGACGACTGTTGTATAGAGCCGCAAATATATATATGCCGCGAGGATGTATAAGATGGTTCTCCGGACTGTGCAGTAGCGTCAGCAGCAGCAGCAGCAGCATCCTAAATCCCTGAGATTCGTTCTAATGGCCGCAACTTGCTTACAAACTGTTCGCGTTTCTACTCGGCCGGTTCTTTCCTCCTCCCTCTCGCGCGAGCTATAGGTGTGTCAGGCAAGCTGCGTAGCAATCGTATAAATTCTAGCTCTTCTTTTCCCCCCCTGCTTCAAGCCATACCTTGTGCTCTTTCTCCCCCTCCTCCTTCTACTCAGCAGTAGTAACAGCAGAGCAGTGGAGTCCAAGTAAAAAGTCGCGCTTCTAAATAATCTCTCTCGCGAGCCCTTCCGAAAACTTTGCTACTTGCCTCCTCCTCCTCCTCCTATGTACGCGGAGGACGAAATATGTTTATTAATCGCGAGCACACAGCAGCAGCAGCTAGCTACTATGTAAATTTCTCTTATTACCCAGTAGCAGTAGCAGAGAACGGCATGCACAAATACTTAGCGCAACGCCGCGAAACGACGACGCCAAAGATCCTACTCTCCTGCTAAGGTACTTATTACTACCAAATGTTTCTTCTGCTGCTGCTGCTAAGCTACTTCCCTTTCAACACTACTTCGACGTAAATCTTAGGGATATATATGTAAGTGTGATATAGGAAGATTTTTATAAGTGTTGGATTTATAAGAGTATCTTTATTATAACCAGACTTTCTAACGTGTTTTTAGAAAAATAAGAGTGGGAATTAACGAGAGATTATGTTTGTAAATAAAAACAAAAAATATTGAAGCAGAAGATATATTTAAACGAGAGATTTTGTCACGAAATTAACATTAAAATTTTTGATAGTTCAAACTTGGGTAAAACGTTGGCACGTCACGTCGATTGAACGTCGTTACAACTTTAGCTCGTTCTTCCTCCCTCCCCCGAACGCAAAACGTAGATTGTAAAATTAGTTGAAAATATATAGGTGTAAGTATGGTATAGGATACGAGACTTTCGAAATCGCGCGGCAGGAGATGTGTGTAAGAGCTAATGCTATAGTATAAGGTGGAGAGAGAGATAGCTCGGGTAGCGGCATGTGTTGTTGATGAGGCGGTTAGTATTCAGCTGCTAGCGAATCTTTCTATCTCGCGAGTTGGCGCCTAAACGCAAACCGAGGATAGCTCTCTGACTCTCTCTCCTAACTTTTCAAAAGTAACCGGCCTAAAGCCACCTTAATTCCATAAGAAACCGACACTTAATTACCAGATATTAGTTGTAGAGACTACTACTCCTTTTCCCCTACCACCTCTCTTTCACCCCTTTTTTTGTGACAATCCTCATTGCGCGAGAGAAAAGCTGACGATTGCAAATACCTACTGTAATATAGACGCATTTTAATGTACTTTTATAAACTTACAAGCAAGAGATGACTTCTTTTCCACCTTGAAACTTGGCGTCTTTTCCCCATCGTTTTGGCAATTCGACGATGACGATGCCCAAGTCACCCCAGAGAGCTAACTGCGTTACTGTTTCGTTGATTAGCAAATTGCTAACTTCGAAGACGGGAGGATCTGTTGGTTGTAGGCTCTGAAAAAAAACATAAATAAATAAATTTTTCTTTTATTTTATAATAATTTAAAAAATTTTTTCAATTTGATTTATTTTAAATTTAATGAAAAAAAAAAAACATTTTTCTAATGGTATCAATTTTTATGAATCATAAGTATAAATCTGTGTATTATCAAAACATTAATTCAAAGATAAGGAAAGGGAGAAAACAACAAAACAAGCATAACATCTTGTCTCTGATTGAGTGTATACTACTTGGCATCGAGAGACTGTTGGCTAAAAAAATAAAAGAAGAATAAGGGATGCTGTAAGTACAAGGAGGAAGGAGAAAGAGAAGGGAGTTTGACTAAAAGAAATTCGAAGGAGGAGCTGCTTATTAATCCGAGCTGGTGTGCTTTGAAAAAAAAGAATTAAAAGAGAGGAAGAAAAAAGGTACCAAGTATTGTGGGTGGGTCGGGCGATAATACGAATACATTCGCTACTTGTAGAGGAGCGAAAATGTTCTCGAATTCGAAGCCGACGGGCAGCAGCTACGTTAAAGAGTCGTCGTCGTCGTAAAAAAGCAAGAGCAAAGCAGCATTGTCATTTTCGCTACGTTGCTGCGGCGTTTAGCCGCGATTCGTAGGATGAGAAAAAGGAGGAGGAGGAGGAGGGAGGAGGGAGAATGCGCGAAAAAGCAAGCTAAGTACCCGCCAGATAAACATCTTCAGCCTTGTCAAGCCCCTTTAAAATCAAAACTCTACCTACTTATTATTCTTTTTCCCCTCCCCCCAAATGCCTTCTCTCTCTCTCTCTCTCTTACATTTCTACGAGGCTTCGCTTTCACGAGGATGATGCTTTTCTTCCTGCGATGCCCATGCGCCTCTTTCATATTTAATGCCACGTTTCGAGCTCACTCGACACTTTTCTCCAACAACTCTCCAATGCTATTCTCTTTTTCTCTCTTTATTTCTTTTCTTTTTTTTTTCTTCACTTTTTTTATTTCTCTTGTCTTGGCTTTTTTTTATATCTTTATCGATTTTCAAGAAATTTAAAAAAAATACTCTTACCGCATATTTCAAATTAGAATATTATTTTATTTATATAATATTGATGACATCGATCGAGACGAGATTGATGGATTAATCAGCGCTTACCAAATCAAAATTGCAAAAATCATTTTTTGTGGAAGATTACGTAAAAATTACGTAAAATCAATAGGAGATCTACGTAAACATCAAGAAACATCGAGATATAGAGAAGGAGCAAAAAAAAGAGAGAGAAAGATACAAGGATGTAGGATACAGGAAGAGAGAGCATTGATTTCACCAAACGCCTGCCAAGCGTTTGACCGACTTTGCATGCAGATCTAGTTCGCTAATCCCAATCTAAACTAAACTAGTTCAGCTCTAAAGTATATATGTTGTATGTTATTAAGCCATGGGTGACGTGGAGTTTTGAGCAGACAGCGATACTCCGTCCTGCTTCGACATGTATACTTCCTGCATGCGGCTATACGATCATATGATGCGTAATATACTCACCGCAGGCAGGCCCATCACACGAGGCGAGCGCCGCTGCTGCTGACGCACGTTATTATAATCGCGATTGACGCGCGGGAGACGTTACTCTTGAAAAATTTATCCAGGTGCTTCCATGAGGTCTAATCGTAGAAAAAATGACTTCGCAAACAACAAGTTGTTATATTCACAGTGACGACGCGAATCTGCCTGCAGTCTATTTGCCGGATAAACAGGAGGTTTTTGTTGGCAGGAATGTAGACACGAAAATCACCGATTTACAGTGCTCGCGTAAACAAGGTTAGACTTGTATTTTACTTTTCAAAAATACAACTTGCTCTTTATTTTCCTATAATTGCATCATTTGATATCAATCGAATTTTCTTATTTTTTTTTTAATTTTTATTGAAAAGACATTTGGTAGTGATATTTTAGTCAACATAACCTTCTCTTATTTAATTTTAGTAACTGTTTAAGGGTTATATTATTTTTTATATTAATGTTAAATTTCATTTTTATTCAGTTCGACTTTATGCCAGTTACACCGATCAAAAAGTGTTTGTTGAACAAGTTGGATCTCGACCAAGTGGTTTAAATGGATTTAAAACTGAACAAGGAGTTAAAATAATTGCTCAACATGGAGATATTTTGGAAATTATTTATGGAATATATCCATATAAAATAGAATTCAATCCACCACCAAAAATTAAGTCAGAAAATGAAAAATCCAAGTTGACCAAGAGGCTTCTTTCACAAGAATCTGATGAAGAAGAAGAAAGTGACGTACCAGATACAAAGAAAACCAAACTATCATCTGAAGGTCAGGATAGTACAAAAGAGTCCAAAAAATCAGAAGAGAGTAAAGATAATTCTGAAAAAGATGTTAATTTAGCTGGCACAAGTTCTTCTAGTAACAATAGCAAAATGACAAGTTCTACTGAAAATGGTGTTTGGGAACATTTTGATAATAAAACACTTTATGTATATACAAGTAGTGGATGTGAAGGACGATCAAAAGTAGGTTTTATAAATTTTTGTAAAATTTAAGATTTGATTACTAATATTAAATAATTTTTTATTTTTGTTAAAGATAGCGGCATATGATATGGATAAAACCTTAATAAAAACAATATCTGGCTTAGAATTTCCTAAAGATTGTAATGATTGGCAATTACTTTACCCACAAGTGCCTGGCAAAATAAAAAAATTTTATCAAGATGGTTACAAAATTGTAATTTTATCCAATCAGGCTAGTTTAGGAGTGGGAAAAATAACCCTAAAGGATTTTAAACTGAAAATTGAAAGAATTGTAAAAAAAATTGGTGTTCCTATGCAGGTTGGAGATGAATAATTTTATGCTTGAATATTTTTTATAATTATAATTTTAAAAACTAAACATTTTTTAAAGGTTTATTTAGCAGTTGGACAAAGTATATACAGAAAACCTCGTACAGGAATGTGGGATCACTTAGTCAACAAGGTTCATCAACACAAGTTAATAAAATTTAAATCATTATTCAGTAATTTATAATTATCTTATTTTAATTTAGGGTAATGATGGTGTAACTGTTGATAAAGAAAATTCATTTTACGTGGGTGATGCTGCAGGTCGACCTGCAGATTCATCAAGAAAAAAGAAAGATCATTCACTTGCTGATCGCTTATTGGCCTTAAATGTAGGTCTGACCTTTCATACTCCAGAAGAACATTTTCTAGGGCATAAGAAAGCTTCATATAAAGATCCAGGTTTCCATCCAAAAGAAGCAAGTAAAAATACTACTCTTCATGAACCTAAAGATGCTAAACTTGTTTCTAATGAGCAAGAGGTAAATAAGATATTTTTAAATCATTTTTAGATTTTAACAAATTATCTACTTTTTTCTAGTTTTGAAATTATTTTTAGCTAGTTATTATGGTTGGATGTCCTGGTTCAGGAAAATCGCATTTTGCAAGAACACATATGAAAGGATACTCTTATGTAAATAGAGATTCCCTCGGAAGTTGGCAAAAATGTGTTGCTAAGACTGATGAAGCTTTGGCTCAAGGGAAAAGTGTTGTTGTTGACAATACAAATCCTGATAAAATATCAAGACAGAGATATATTGATGTTGCAAAGAAACATAAAATTCCTGTTCGCTGCTTTGTTATGAATATAGATAAGGAACACGTAAAACATAATAATATGGTAAATTATAAATTAATTTATAAACAGTGCATAATTTAATACAATACAGGAAACTGATGATTTTATTTTGTTTATAGTTTCGAATACTGACAGACCCTAATCATCAAATGATCAGTGATATGTTGATCAACAGCCATCTGTAAGTATTTTTAAAAGTAAAAGTTTGCATGTTTTAAAAGATAATTTGCATGGGTGTTGGTGCACTTTAAACAAAAAAAAGTATCTAGTGGTGAGATAGAAAGCTTAGCTTGTTTGTGTAACATTTCTTAGAAATATTTCTTATTAGCATGACAAAGTTCGAGTTGGCTCGTCGATGCATAAGATTCATGAAGTTGCTGTTTTTGTTGTGTCTTCGTTTCTACATTGAATTGTCCATCCGTTTTCCCAAAACTATTCCAACGTCTTACAGAAAAAACTTCATACCACCGAGCGAGGAGGAAGGCTTTTCTGAAATTGTGAAGATCAACTTTGTGCCGTCCTTCAAGTCCGATGAAGACCGTAAGCTTTACGAGATGTACCTCTTGGGCTAAGCCTTGTTTAAAAAGCGACAAGCAAACAAGTGACAAAATCTTGGAAAACATTTCTTTACATTTTTCAACGAATCGTTTATGGCATTTTCGTAAAATGCTTATTCAACGCACATGTTTACTATGTAAATTTATCCGTCTAAAAACTGTATACTTGAGCAATAAAATTAATTTGTTTATTTATTATAAAATTGATTACAACTATTTTTATTTTATAATTATTAAGACGTATGTTTGAAGTAAAAAAAAAAGAAAAAAGAAAAAAAAATATACTGCCGAAATAAAAATGATTAATCATGAATCGTTATCAAGCTGCTTTAAAAAGAAAGAAAAAAATGATCGATAAATTAGTATTTATAATTCGAGGGGGCAGGACATTCCACTCGTAAGAGAAAATATAGAACGTATCTTTGTAATAACGTGTTTTCAGAAAATCCATCTTTCATTAACGTATTTATGCGTTGTAAAAAAAGTAAGTTTAAAGTCGGAGAGATGAAAGAGAGAAGGGTGGACGACGAGGAGAAAGGCGGACGTTGGGAATAAAGCTGCAGATAAGCGGTATTTTTACGTGCTCGTTACTTATCCAAGCGGAGCCAGTGTGTAGGCAGCCAGGAATGGTGAGCAGGGAGAGAGGAAGAGAAGGCAGAAAAAAACAAGGGGAAAAAGACGCTGTACTCACTCTCGCGGTTATCCGGAGTAAGCGCCCGGGTAATTATTTGGCTCGGGCCCTCGCGGGCGAATTCGTTCGCTTCTGCTGCTGCTGGTGGGAAAGAAAAAAAAATTCGCGACGAGGAGGGAGGGGAGAGCTTCGATTCCGGAGCCGCGGGCTCGTAAAGCCTGATAAGGCCGTGGAGCCCCGGAAAAATTAGAAAGTGGAACAAGCGTATAATACACACAGGCATAGAGCACAGCAGGGCAGGCTCGATATTAATGTATCGATCCGAGGGAAGAAGAGTACCTTTTTTTTTCAGGCTTTTTTCATTCTACTTCGGCGTTGCAAACGAGCTTTTGCATCCCCTTCCACTACACGCATTTCACTCGTCCCAAACTCCCCTTCCCTTCCTTCCCTGCTGCTATACTCATCCTTGTTCCGACACCGGGAAAGCTTCGTTAGGCCAGACATTCGTCGCTCCAGGCCAAAATTTTAGAAGGAAAGATGCCAGAAAGAAGGAGAATGAAAGTGAAGTGCTCTCTGCTAAATTTTCCATCAGTTTTTACATGTCTGATCGCTTACTTACATATATACTTGTACAACAAAATTAAATACATCTCGTACAGCAGATTACTTGAGATTAAATTCGTAATATTTTAAAAATCATCTATAATTATGAAACTATATAAATTGTTTGTAAAAATTAATACGAAAATTATGTATTAAATTACAAAAAAATATTGACGTCAAGAAATGCCAAAAAAGCCCTATCACATTTATTTAAACGATAGAATTCCGTAGAATGTAAGTCATAAAAAAGTATAACAGTCATACTTGTAAGATAAATAATAAGAAAAGTAAAAAAAAGCGATATGTGAATTCCATTGTGTAATATTATTGGAGAACCGATGGTATATAAGCGCGTATACATATATAAAATAAATCGATGTGACGAAAAGTCGAAATTTTATGATAATGAAATAGCCGCGTATGTGTAAGTATACGTATACGTGAACGCGACTTCCAAGGCATTATTATTTTATTAAGTCGTATAATGAAGAAAGAGCTGAGAGAGAAAGGAGAGGAGAGACGATATGAGAGGTGACGTTTTCCAGCGTATAGTGTCATCGTCGCCAGTCGGTCCGTCGTCGTCCTCGTCGTCGTGCAGGTATGCGTCGCTTTTCCGTATATATTTGCCGCGAGAGCAATTCCTCTCCTCTAACTATGCACATCTAAGAATTCAAATGACTGGCTCAGCAGTACTAGCGGCAGCAGCAGCAGTGCGATGCTATAAAATGCCGGACAATCGCCCTCGTAAAGCACTATATTAAAATTTTCGTATTGCCAAGCGTAGATGTATATATACCTACATCTATGCTATCATCAGCTTATGCCATAACCACCACCACCACCACTGCCACCCTTCTCTCTTTTCTAATACACAAACCTCCTACTACTCTTTCCCATATTCTCCTTTCTCTTATATAAAATTCATCGCATTCTTTTTACCTATCAAGCTTTTTTATTTAGATTTTTTCAATTTTCAAACGCTAAATCAAATGGCATATTCATTCTTTTTACATATAACACTTCAGCTATATTAAACATACAATTGTAAATCATTCGCTTTTATTGTCTTATTTATTTAAATTAAATGTGGTCTTGGGGTGGATTAAGAATTTTCGTATGGAATGCAGTTATTTTCATATACAATGGAAATGTGACCATTCAAAAAAATCAATAAAAAAATGTGCAATGGATAATTATAGAATTTTATGAAAAAATTTGATGGTAGACAAAATGAATAAAATTATACAAAAATAAAGAATCTGTATGTGTAAATTGAGTACAAGAAAACGTTTAAGAAAAATAAAGAGTTATAAAAGAGATAATGTGTGAGAGTTGTACTCTTTAGGGTTGAAAATTATATAGTAATCATCAGAGAGAGAAAGAAAGAGTCTCGAAAAGAAGGACGAGAGTGCCAGATAGTAATTGGCAATAAAATACTTCGTCGTAGACGCGGACAATGAGGTGGGTCTCGCTAGTGTGGTCAGAAATTACGTATTTGAAGCAGGGTTAAAAATAAAAGGAAGAAAGAAAAATGTCAGAATTGGCTGCTGCTGCTGGAGTGTTCTCGGGAACGTGTTCCGGTTGTCACAGGCTGCTCGTTCTCTTTCTCTTCAAGCCACGCACACACACACACACACACACACACACACACACACACACACACACACACACACACACACACACACACACACACACACACACACACACACACACAATAAAATATGTTATTAAAGTACATTAGCTTCGCTCAAATCATACTAAACGACGTGACTTACTTTGCCAAGCTGCTGGCTAACTGGTCATCCGGTTGACCGACCCAACGACTAAGAGCCCAAGCTTTTACACGTTCAGTATATACCCATCTGCGAAAATTATTAAGACCCACTTCAAAAAATTTTCCTTTTTTCCTTCTTTCTCAAGAGTACACTCAGCAAATCTATGATTTTTTATTTTTTTATTTTTCTAATGTTTCCTGCAATCCAGTTGAAGCTGTATAAAATACAGGGCCGAATAATGAAACACCATGCAGATGATGATGATAAGTGCAATATAGGGAAAATTGGATGCAAGAGAGTAGGGGAGAGTGAGAGTTGACTTTTTAAGCAAATCGATTAAAACAAGGGAATTCCGGGAGCATAGAGGAATTCGTGGGAGTAGCTGCTGCTGCTGCTGCTGCATAGTGGTACCAGGGCTCAGCCTGTATGGACTCCAATAAATTATGCTTGTGCCAGCTGTGAATTTAGCTCGATTTAGCCGGCCGAATCTCAATGTAGTCTCGAGTTGGGGGAGTGAGAGAGGAGCTTCGGAATTCAGCGGTACTATATACGTACACATACACACACGTGCTATAGTCGCGATCGCAGGCGTAGCTGTGTATGGATATACCTATATATATATATATATATATATATATATATATATATATGTACGGTGTGTAAGCGACGCATAGCGCGCGAGCTAGGCTGGGTCGGTGGTCCTATATGCCGGCTGGAGTTATACGGAGAGGAGGAGGAGGAGGTCGATGTGTCGGCGCGTTCTCTCCCTGGACTGCTCCCTCTCTCTCTGCACGTACGTCCGTATGTATATACTCGGGACGCTCGCTCGCTCGCGAGAGAGAGCCTGTAATGCGTTATTAATGAACACCAAGAATTTCATTAAAGATTGTTTGTATATCAAACTGTCCACTAAATTATGCCCCTATACCTACCTAGACAGAGAGAAAGAGAGAGTGAGAGCAACTCCGTATAGTCCCCACGCGTTACAGCCTCGCTCGCCTTGCTCCATACCCGCTCCTGGAAACTATTGGCTCCGGCTCTCTCGCGCGTATATGCGACACCGACCCTGCTTGAATTTACCTGCCTCCAAGCTAGGGGGGTGGTATTGCTATTGCCAAACGCGACGCATTTCCATCCACCCACTCACTCTCCTCTTATTTGACTTTGCCTTTTTTTTTAGAGCTGGGGCTCGAATGACCCTACCGAACTTTTTCTTTTTATCGAACATATATTGGTAAGAGCGTGTGTTCACGTAAGCGTGGGGTCAATTATTTTCCGACTAGCAATGGGGGGGGGGGGTGACGCATACATTATCCGGGGTGCGAGATTTCGCACCGGAGACAAGAATGAAAAGGTCTCGTTGTTCCAGCAGGCAAGGAGAAGAAGCGAGTAGGAGACGAGCGCCAGAGGGATCGAAAGAGTAATCGCTGCAGCTGGACTATATTAACTTCGCCGACTCTGTTTACGTTTACGCAGTGTCTTTCTACTCTGTTCTTCAGCCTGCATTCGCATAGACATATTTTTTTTTTTTTTTTTTTTAAAGAAATGACAATGGGATATTTTTTTGGATTTTATAAATATTTTTAAATTTCCCGGAAAAAAATGCTTAATTGAAATTTTTGCAAATTCCTAATAAAAATACTGCCTTAGGTATATGGATAAAAACAATTTTGGCAATATAACCTGATAGTATATAGATACAAAGCTATTGAAAGATAAAAGAGAAGGGATAGAAGGAGGAGGAGGAGGAAGGAGGTGGTGGTGGCAGGAGATATAAAGAGATGAGGCGCGCATCGCGAAGGATATATATGCAGGTGGTAGTGGTTAAGGATAAGGAGGGGGCTGAACTCTCCTTGGAAGTTAGGCAATTTGAAGCCAACGTGGAAAGGGAGAACAGGAGAGGGAGGGGGGGGGGGGGGGGGGGGATGGCAACCAGCGAGAGGGGGGGGGGGCGGCAGGGGCGGGTAAGCGGTGTCCCGTTGCCGTGGGTCATAAGCTCTCAACTCTCGACTCTCTGCTTGCACACACACATACCCACAGCGTGTAGAAAGCGTATCCAAGTGTCGCGGCTTTTCCCTTCACCGCGTTTATCGGCAACGGTCGCGCGAAACCTTGGCATAGCTATAACTATACACGCTGTGTTATATATATATATATATATATATATGTAAGCTGCTAACACTTGCAAGCTCGTGTATGGCTATGTCGTGTCGTCGTCGTCGTCGTCACCCACCCCCCTTTTCTCTCTACACTGGCTGTTGCTGCTGTTGCTGTTGGCTTATTAGTTTCCAACTTATGCGCTGCGCGCTTTTAAAGTTCCAAGAGAAGTGGCTTGTGCGGGCGCGACTGGAGACGTGAAAGGTGCCGACTACGACGACGACGACGACGATGAGAACGACGATGCTCTATATATAAGCACCGCGTGAAATCCTAAACGCTATACACCTTTCCTCCCTCCTTCCTGGTGCTGCTGCTGGGGCTTCTTACGATTTATTGATACTACCCATCTGGTAAGTGTGTATAGGTATGTGTATATAGGTATGCGCAGGCTATAATATCTCCTATCTACTCTCCAATTTCTATCCAGCCTCGCATTTTTAACCACCTCCCACTATACATAAGCTACTAAGGCTTTGCTTTTCAATTATCCGTGGATGTATACCCAACAAGTGAAATTGGTAACTAATTAGATCATTATCTTGGATATATTAATACATAAACCTATTTTTAACATCTTGGACGATAATATATCATCCGCGTATGTGTGACTTGAGTTAAAAATAAAGTTTAAAAAATGAGAATAGAAATGCGCAGAAAAGGGGGGTAGGGGGGCTAAGGATAAGCTACTGCGATAAAAAGTTAAAAATTTGTCTCAATTTTGAAGTCTGCTACCCTCCCCTCCTTGTGCCATGAAATCAGACTGAGAAACGTATAAAGAGGAGGAGGAGGAGGTGGAGGGATGAAGTAAGAGAAAGAGGTCTACTAATGTGAACGAATGTCTAAATATATGTTATAAGGGAGGGTAGAAGGAAGGAGGAGGTGGTGGTGGTGGTGGTGGCTGTGTTTGTGTGCTTTGCATTATTTGCCCAAGGCACACACACGTAAGGGTGGGAGGGAGGTAGAGCATTCACGTCGTTTGGCTTGTTCGCGTGCATTATGGCTTCACTTCCAACCTACGACTACAACGACGACGACGACGACGTGTAGGAGAAGGAGGTGGAGAACATAGGAGCTTGTAAAAGGGAGGCGTCAGTGGCTGGAGCTATGTGTGCTCTCTCTCTCTCTCTCTCTCTCTCTCTCCTTCGCCTCGCCATACTCTCTAATCCCACGTAATACGCAAGCTCTTGTGCCATTTGCGAGCTACGACTTTGCCTTTGCCCCCCTCCCCCCTCTCTCTCTTTCGTATATACACATAGGTACATATATATTCGAAACTTTGCTAAACTACTACAAAAACTAAGTACCTCATAATGCCTGCATACTCTCTCTTTCTCTCTCTCTCTCCTCTTTCACATGCTGCCGCTGCTGTGCAACGCATCGCTTACCACATCTCTCGTACGTTTCCTTACTTCTACCATTACTATACCACTATCACTATCAGTACACTGTCATCACTGCTTTTCATAGTTGTGTATATACCCGAGTTTCTTAAGAACAATTTTTATCAGTGTCATCCAAATCATCATCATCCGAGGAGGAGGAGGAGGAAGAAGCATTAAAGTAACACTGTTGTAATAAAATTAATTTAGCTAAATTTTAACTTTGATGCTGCGCAAGATGAGAAAGAGAACTACTATGTATGCCTATAAGCGCAAAATAAAAATAATATTGGGATTGCGCGTAGTATAGTGTATACACTGTCTGGCACATAAATAACCCAGTTAATTCAAAAGAAAAGGACAGTCGTCGGTATAAGTTGTCTAGGCGTTAATTTTCCTTCAGTTCTCTCTCTCCTCCTTAATCGTTCTCGAGGCAAAGTCGCTAGATAGAGAGAGGGGGGAGGGGTATAGAGGAGGCAGCCGCAGGCGCGCTTACGTTGCAGCAGTAACAGCAATAGCAACAGCAGCATAACGCTCGGAGCGTATAAGCCGCGGTATCAGTTATAATTTACAAGGTTATAGCGATTTTATGTATATCTTTGGCTGGTGTGCAAGAGAGAAAGAGGGAGGTGGAAGGAGAGAGAGCGAGCGAAGTATTATTTAAATTAAACGGGGCTAAACTCAGGCGAAGCGCCGTCGCCGTCGCTGTGCCATCGAAGAGAGAGAGAGAGGCGCGCGCTCACACGCTCAAGCTCGAGCTTGGAACGTGGTAGGTTGGTAGGTATATATATATACACACTAATAATGCCATAGCTGCGGTATGCAAATTATTATATCGCGGGGCGATAATTTAAATGCATATTTCGCCTCCTACATCATTTTATTATTGCCAGCTGGCAAGTTAAGTCTCGCTCTGCCCTGCCTATATATAGTTTACGCAGCCTCTTTCTCTCTCTGCTCTCGTACCGCCCGCGTTGCTCGTGAAATTGCCATCGAAGCATCCTTCGCGACCTCAAAGCTTTTGGAACAGATTAACCGGCACTAATTTCATTCCATCTAACCCAGCGTCGCACCTCCTTCGTTGTAAATAAAAATGATTTTCTTTCGATTATTACCATTGATTTCTCTTAATAAAATTCTCTCAAAACTTTGGTCATTTCTCATTGCAGGATTTAGCGATAACTCGCGATAAGCAAAAAAAGAAAAACCATTTCTCTTGGCAGTACGGGTTGTTGGCGGTTGGACAGCCGCATATCGTTGAATAATCATTTTCTGCCGTGCGGAGAAAGAGGGTGGGGGGGGGGGAGAAAAAGAAGAGAAAAGTCATTAAAAATCGGGTGTCCTCTGATAGCTAGCGACCGATAAGTTATTCTCGCATTAGTTATACGGTGATCTCTTGAGGTTGGTCGAGCAGGGAGAGAGAATAAGTCCACTGGCAGTAGTAGGCAAGCAGCCCAATAGAGACGACAGGCCGGGAGACTTTGAATTTATTGTGGAGGAGAGAGAGAGAGAAAAAGAGAGAAAGAGAGAGGCCGGACCGAAAAACGAAAAGGGAAGAAGGTGTAGAAGAAGAAGTGGTTTTAAAGCAGCGGGGATGCGGTCAGTATTTTAATTCCCGAGCGTTATCGCTGGCCCTGCTCTCTTTCTGCGCGCTACCAGGGGATGGAGGAGGAGGAGGAGGAGGAGGAAGAGGAGGCTTGCTCAGGCTGCAGGGGAAGAAGGCGGAGGAGACCGAGAAGGTGGAGGGAAGGTTGAGGAAAGCCGGGAGTAGAAGGGTTGTAGCAGGGCCAGTGGCGTTCGGGTCAGTGGCAAAAGATACATGTAAGTTGACCCCGCCCTCGAGACCTCTCTCTTTCTCTCACTCGCTCACTCACTCTTTCTCTGGTCGCTTATGAATATTAATTTCTGGTCTCACTCGGCCCACGGCTAGCTGGCTAGCTAGCTATCCCCCTTATAACCCCAACCCCAGTTTCGGCCTCCCACCTTGCCGAGTCCAAAGCAGCACCGGACAAGAACAAATTAGATCTTTCCTTCCATACATTTCCCTTTTATTCGGACCTCGCTTCGTTCTCCACTCCTTTAAACTCTCTCTTTTTCTCTCTTCGCGAAGCTCGATGCGCCTCTCTCACCGCCTTTGCCACCACAGCTGCGCTCCCGCGCACACAGAGAAAAAAAGAGAGAGCTTTGTGCTCTAAGTGACCAAAAATACTCGAGAATTTCTTTCTTTCTTTTTCTTTTTTTTTTTGGCCACAATGCGGAAGGAAGCTGAATAACGAAAAATTGCCATAATTAAGAGCTTAATTATACGAATTTTTGTTTGCCACCCCCCCCCCTGCTTCAAGAGAAGAAGCAACCTTAACACCCACCTACAACCCCTTACTTTTTGACCATCTCTATACTAGGGAAACACACGTACACTATACACTGTCCACTTCTTTCCCTACGGTCTCAATTAGTTAGCAAAGGCTTTTTCTTTAAATATGAACTTTCTTTTACTGTTTCTCTTGATTCTTATATATAGAGTGCATATACCTACATGCTACAAAAATCTTTCTTCAAGTATCCCACAGTGAATAGTCCATATAATCGCATACATAGATGCAAGCTTAAAAGCAACTTATGTGCTTTTACTTTACTTCACCAACCTCTTTGTCTTTTCAAGATGAGAAAAAAAGAAGGTAGAATTAAATAAATTTTAAATGATTATAAATTTTAAATAAATTTGTCTTTATTGCAGATGCAATAATCAATTCTTACCTTAAAAATAGGGGACGCCGAGTAAAAATTAAAAAGAAAGAAGAAAAATTAGCGATAATGCTGCAGCTACAAAGCAGGAACAGTAAAAGCAGCAGCAGCAGCAGCAGTGAGAGTAGGAGTAGGAGTCTCATGAAGAAGGAGCTGGAGCTGTTTGGATTAATTAAAACTAGTATGTGTAGGGGAAAGTCGTGTTTTAAAAGAAGAGGGGTGGAGGGGGAGGATAGGGTGGTACAGGCGGAAAGAGAGTGAGAGAGGAGCAAGAAGGGGGAGGCTCAAGATTTGGTAAGGCAGCACGTCTCGGAAAATATATAGGAAGTAAGTGAGAGGGAGAGAGAGAAAGAGGGAAAAAAAGAGAGTTTGGAGGAGAAGAAGTAGTATAGAAGAGTAGTAGGGGGCGCGGTCGTCTAGCAGGCAGGCAGGCAGGCAGGCGGTTCCCTAGAATCCGGGGCCATAGCAGCGCTTTCATAACTATGGGTATAACCAAGAGTTAAAACCACAGTACGAATGTCGTATCTCAGCTCTCGTATATACTTGCTTTCTTTCTCCCTCTCACACCTATACTCCACTACTCATCCTATATATACACTGCGCAAGGGGAAAGATATTCTCTCCTCTTTTATACAGCACCTATATATGTATTTCCCTCCTTCGTCGCTCGCAAAGGGCGGATCTTATTATCAAACTAAATCTCATCCGCACGAAACAAGTACCTGCCTCCATCTCTCCCTCCATTACAGCTTCTTATCCTTCTCTTCTA
The DNA here is from genome assembly GCA_030522805.1 of Leptomastidea abnormis. Classification (NCBI taxonomy): domain Eukaryota; kingdom Metazoa; phylum Arthropoda; class Insecta; order Hymenoptera; family Encyrtidae; genus Leptomastidea; species Leptomastidea abnormis. The sequence goes on from JAPYZE010004716.1 coordinate 17,329, forward strand.
TCACCTCTCAGTCACCACTAAATTTCTTAAACTGTAACCTTTAGGAAAGGAACAATTTTCTATTCTCTCTTTTTTTTTTAATCCTCTTCTATACTGGATATATTTCCAGTTTTTCAACTTTTATTTGACAAACTCTAGAAAATTTTTAAATCATTGATAAAACAAGAAAAAAAAATGAATTTCATTAAGCTTTAATAAGAAGAAAAAAGCTTTGAAATTTAAAAAATTTGACAAGTTGAAGTAGGAAAATATGAAATAGAAGCAGGAGGAAGGGTGTTAAGAAGAATTGAAAGAGTTTAAAAATAAGACTGGATATGAGAGAGAACGAGAGAGAGAGAGACGTGTTGCAGATACGAGTGGCTGTCATCTATTCTACGAGCCGGAAATAAAGAAAGGCAATGTCTCGTCGTCGTCGTCGTCGTCCGAATAGCAGGAGGAAGAGCGTCGTGCAAGTAGAAGGAATAGAGGATATAGGAGGAAAGAGAGAAAGAAGACAGGGGGAAGAGAGAGAGAGAGAGAGAGAGAGAGAGAGCGAAGGCTAATACGAGAGCGTATAACGGGGTGGCCTAGGAGTGATGCATCGTTCCTCCTATATTTCTTCACGCCTTCCCTCCATACCACCACCACCATCACCACTACTTCGACTCACACTCTACGAGCACACGTGTGTGTGCGTCTGTATGTATGTCTACTTGCGCTAGTGTAGAGGCTGTGACTAAATTGTGAATATGATAATGCAAGAGCCGACAATCCGATTCGGTATTTCAGCGGCGTTTCTCCGATTGCCCGGCCATTTGTTCGTGAAGCAGCTCTCTTCTTCTTCTACTTCTACTTCTTCCTGCAAGCTCGCTTCCTCCTCCTCCACCTATTCAAGCACCAGCCAAGACAGCCTGACGAATGGCTGCTACTCAAGGGGGTTCTCACTCTTGAAATCGATTTTTTTTCGAAAAAAATCGATTGTAATCGGTGAAATCGATGAAATCGTTTTGAAATCGATGAAATCGATT